>WBMZ01004586.1:0-73000 GCA_013400975.1 Atrichornis clamosus | reverse complement strand
AGAAAGAAAGAAAGAAAGAAAGAAAGAAAGAAAGAAAGAAAGAAAGAAAGAAAGAAAGAAAGAAAGAAAGAAAGAAAGAAAGGAAGAAAGAGAAAGAAAGAAAAAAGAAAGAAAAAGAAATGTTAAGTTGTGTCTTTCAGTTCAAAACAAGCAGCTACTTTAATGACAGTTCTTAGGAAAACAATATTATGTTAAATTATTTAGTATGTTTTACTTAATAAAAAGGGAAAAGGAAGATGAAATAGGGCATTGAGGAAATTCCTCTTCGTTTATTTTTGTCTCTGTGGTGGTTCATTTTACCCACCAGCGTTTTTTCTTCACTGCAAATCCCCCTCCTCTCTTGATTGAAAACAGACTCTCTAATAAAAGTGGTTTAAGATCACAGTGATAACTTCAATTCAAGAACATGAATAAAGAGCACCCTTGGAGGAAAGACCCCATCTGCTCACATATGATATTAGGAAGGGAGTGCATAATGCAGAGCAGTGATTGCTACCACGTGTGAGATTATTCAGGTCTTTCACGTATGCTTTCTAATCTATATGGCCATTTAAAAAAAGAGGGATTCAAGTATCCTATAAAATAGGTCCTATGTTTTACATTTGACCTCTTCCTGAACATCAACCTTATTAAAAACAAATAAAAAAAATGTCCTGAATGGAAGCTGTAGTTTGATCTGGAGCTTATGGAGGCTGACAGCAACTCTGCTATTGCTTTTAGCAGGGCAGGAGCTGGCCTCTGCTTCATTCAAAAAGAAACCCTTATCAAGCTGCCTTGTGACAATCACTCCACAAGTGGTTTTTATTTCATTTTATTCTAATAACGTTACAGAAATACATTTTTCACCAAATTGAAAGCTTGTCTTCCCTGAAGCCCTGGAAAGGATTAGATAGTATTACATCAGACATTTCAAACAGTAAATTGTGAACTTGGAAGAAGCACTTCAAAGCATGGTTATGTGAAGCTTCAAGTGCCCAGGCAGAACAGCAGAGGTGAAACAATCACAATCTCTGCAGCGGAAAGCAGTGACTCAGTGAGTGTAAGCCATGAATCCCATTATTTAATCTAAAATATATATTATGGTGAGGTTTGAAATCCATGTTTGATATGCTGTGCTAGTTGCTGTAAGAATATATAATACAGGGCCTGAACTTAAAGACAAACTTTAAGGAAGATAAAAGCAGGTTATGAGCAGAGATGGGAAGATTTTGCACTCTTTTTTTTACAATTTTTATTAAGAGTGCAGCAACAGGAGCTAGTGAAGGTACAATCTTGTAGCCTTAATAGTTAGATAAAAATCCCACAAATAAACTCCCAACTAGTTTAGAAACAAATTAACATATAAAAAAAAACATTTGTCTTGTAGAGTTTGCTCATCTGAATTTGCAATAATAAATTAAATTGGAATTACTCTTCTATCTGGGTAAAGCCAGGGATAAGGGTTTGCACTGCCTTAATTACACTGGTATAAGCTGGCCAAGGGCCTCTGCCTATTCATACAAAACAGGTGCCACTTTACCAGCAATGGGGATGCCTCTTTTGTCCCCAAACAAGGCATTACTGAGCTACCAGCAGTGGCCACATTTCACTGCTTGCTAAGTCATTATCAGGAGGCAGAAATAAATGTACTCAAGGAAAAGCTTGCTTTGGGGGTGTTTTGAAGTGAGAGGAACAGGCTGCTTATCAGGTTTTGACAAAAATTGTTTCATGAAAATGGGGTTTTTTTGAAAAAAAAATATTTTTGGGTCTTTTGGTTATTTTTTTAAATTACTTTTTTTGTTTGGGGTTTTTGCTGTGGGGTTGTTGTTTTGGGGTTTTGGGGTTTTTTGAGGGTTTTGTTTGTTTTTTTACATTAAACACAAACATTTCATTTCAACTCACTGTGCAGATTGAATTCTGCCAGCTTCGTCTGTGCTCTTTGCTCATCACTCTCCCTGGGCTGAGTTTCATAGCATCCTACTGTAGTTTGGAAGGGCAACATCTTTCTGAAGAACAGGAGCTACTCAGTGATCGAGGAGCCTCCTTTCAGTCAAGCAGCAAGAGCACAAACAAGACATACTGCAAAAGCTTATATGAGTTGGACATTTTGGCATTAAGCTGAAAAGAATCAATGAAAGTTTGGACCTTGGACTGAAGGATGTTTCCAGTAATGAAAAGTCCAAATAGACTCTTTTCTAGATGCTCTGCCTCCATGGAAAATAGTTATAACAATTTCTCCTAAAAATACTTTTCTTTATATGTCTGGAAGTGCCTGTATATTTTAAGTTTTTCCCATTGCTATATGCTTAATAACAATCCTGGCTTAAGTTCCTTCCTAAACTTGGACCAGGAATGCTGGGTTGTTTGCCCACAGTCATACCAGAATGTCTGAAAATGACATTTGGGTTCCCTCCAAGATACTGGGATGAATATAATGGTTTGCTGCAAAGAAATAATCGTACTTGATTATGTAGTTCCCATATTTACCTTTCCTACCCCATGTTGTATAGCTGCATTTGTGCAGCCCTGTGACCCTTGTCTCATAAGCACCTCTGAAAAGACGGTACAGGCAGGACGTTGAGGGCTGTGAGGAGTTAAACACTCGTCACAGAGGTGTGCATGGAAGTTGTCTGTTTTGCTAATGGTGGGAGCCATCAAACCCTCATGTCCAGTCCATCCCCAGGCAGCAGCTTCATCTCAGCAGCTGCTGGGTTGATGTTGCAGCCACTGGGATGAAGTGGTCAGATCACATACTTAATTCTGTTCAGACGTATGGGGATCAGATAATCTGACACAGACTGACACCCTTACCCTTCTCACACCTTATAGTTCCTACTTGCCTTCCATCACAGGACATCAACTCTATTCCCAATCTCCTACTTCAATATTACATCCCCTCCTCTTACAATACCCTTTTCCTCTTCCACGCTTCTGTCTCCTACAAAATCTACCTCTTGCATTCAATATTCCCTAAATTTTACCTTTGCCACTCCCACCTTCAGTCTCAAGCCCATATCCTTCTCACTTGTTTTTTGGCACCTCCCAAGGCATGTCACAGGCATCCAGCCCAACAGCTTCTCCTGTAGCCATCCAACACCAAGGGCCTGGGTGTTAAAGGCAGAAACACTGACAGACCTGCCCCTACGGAGACTCTCGCAAGTCAGGGCAAGGGAACAAGTTTTACCTGGGGGATGGTGACAGACAGCTGTGTTGTGTGCTGGATGAAGCCTTCTGCCTAAGTGCTATGGAGGTTGTGGACAATGCTGCCTCCTTGGGATTGGGCAATTAAATATTGTGTATCTCACACCTCTGTTTGTGAAACAACTTGAGGAGCTTACTCAGCATGAAGATGGAGCAATCGGAAGGGCTGTGGAAATGCTAAGTTATTGTTATAACTACTGAGTAGATGGACCAGTGTTATGTGCTTAAGGCTGTGTATTGACTGATTTAGAACTAACAAACAGGCAGCCTTTTTATTTTCTATTAAATATACATCTGTCCCTTATCTGGCTTCTTTCTCAATTAACCTTACTACTAGCTGTATTGTAAATGTCGTTGACACAGAAGATGAAGAACACAGGTGGTTTCTAGGATGGGAGGATGAATAAAAGAGACAGATCATGTGAATTATCTCAGCTGAAGCAATAAAATGTAAGTGACCTGGGAATGTCCTGTGTGTCTGGTTTTGGACCATAAAGTCTGCCTGGAAAGGATGCCATTTATCTGCATTAGTCCCTGAAGCAGGCTTAACAGTCTTTTTGCAGGCCTGAAACCTTGTCTATCTATCACTGCTACTGTAATCTTGAAAGCAGAAGGCTTAATGGCAAAAGCATCTTAAAGCTGCAAACACGGTAGGAAATAAAATACCATGCTTGTACAAAGGGGGAATTCCCAATCAGTAGCTGTGCTTGTTGCTGCAAAAACCTTTCAGTTGTGTTTGCCCATTAAATATTCAGCAGTCCATGCAGCAGATCTTTGGCTGACAGTAAGGTCACTTGCTGCCCTCTGCATATCCCATACATGCAGGTCTGGGCTAGGAGCCCAACTTACAAATGCTTTTGTATCAAGAGCTCAGCAAAAGTGCTGCAGGAAAGGGCCTCTGTCACAGTCAGCTGTGATTCTGAATGCACATTTAAAATTCATTTGTGAATAACTGTTTAGATGGATTAACTCTGGCTTTTCACTTCACATACCCAGAAGGCAAATTTATTTCCTTGTAGGCAATAATATCTTCTTCTAAAATAAAGAAACAAAACCACAGATGGTGGTTTACATGTTCAATTAATATTTTGTTTTTAATTATTTGTAATAAACTCTCACAACTAGTTCTCATGGAAATGGATAAAGACTTATCATAGCTCAAGAAGCTGATGTTTTCTGTGGGACCAGTGTTTTGCAAGGAGAGTATCATCAGTCCAGGCAAACAAAAAGTAGGCTTAATATATAACAGATAGATTTATAAAGGCTAAAGAGATTAAACTTCTGAGAGGGGTGGATGGGAAAGGAAAATGTAGCCAGTCAAAGATGAACTGAAATTTTTTGATGGAAGGACTTTGTGAATGGCCGAAGTGGTACTATTCCACAGTCAAGAAAAAGGAGGACATCACTTAAAATCTAGTGGGAAATGAACATGGATGTGATAAAGAAATATTCAGCAAGTGAAATGGAAAAGATAACTAATACACTTGTAGATACACTCCTACATAAAGCTAAAGCTATTACAGAGAAAACTATGGTTGGTAGGATTAGGGACAATAAGTACATTAAATGTGTAGGTAATAAAACAAATCCCTAAGATAACATAAGCCTATTACTAGACAAAGATGGTGACTTTTCAATACTGCTGCAGTCAAGACATGCTCAGCAAATATCTATCCTGTACTTAGAAAGCACAAGACAAGGAGAAAGATGGTAGCTTTTCCAAGCCATTAGTAGCTGAAGACAACATTAAACAGCATTTTCCAGAGATAAATATTTTAAAGCAAAATCTCAAACAAGAATCACTCCAGGGTACCATGAGAACTGACTAAACTGGTCTCTGCCATGTCGATGTTCATTTTTAACACATTTTGGAATACCAGGGAAATACCAGGGAAGACAGCTAATATTGTGCCTGCATGGAAAAAAGGGAGTGTTGTGACAAGAATAGGCTGGTGGGCCTGACACCAACACCAGGCAAAAATATTTATTGCTCTCTCTCCTCCTTTTTCACTCCTGACCTTGTTTCTTTCCGAACACCAGCCCAGTGCCCTTGGAACAACCTTCTAGTTGCTTAGTTTTCCTATGCATCAGGAGTTGAGAATGGTTCCCACTGAGGTCTCTGCAAGCCTAACTGGCATTCCAGTACCCTCCCTCCTAAATACAGCCACATGATTCCCAAAAGGACTGGGGGAAGCAGCTGGCCCGCTATGCAACAACAGCACACAGGAGCTGGGAATCGGCCAAAGAGTAAGAGTACCAGCTGATAGATTTAAATAGGATCTCAGCTCCAGGGAATCAGAGAGGACCAAAGGCGCATTTCTTGGGAGGGAAGGTTCTGAGTGATACAGGCTGCAGGGGCTCTTCCCCAGTTTCTCTCTTGAGAACAAAGGAGTGGGAATGCCTGACCCATGGATGGATGGTGGGTTCACTTGTGCCTTTTTCTTTCTGGTTCATTTGTATGATAAAAGTCTGGCCCAGGTTTCTCTGGTATTAAGTCTGTAGCCAGCAACAAGAACTGTCAATAGTCTCCAAACCTTGTGTTTCCTGCTCTTATTCTATCCCTAAGCTTTCTGCTTTTCCCACTTACTCTTTTTTTCTTTAAATATATATTACTTCAGCTATTCCTGGTACTTCCCTCAGCCAGACATTTTGCCAAAAACACCACTTGGGAAGCGCAGACTTATAGGAATAATAGCAACAGAACAGGACTTGCACAGGGCATACTACAGAGACCCTGAAACCTGCTGTGTGGGTTAAGTATGTTGTATCTCCGTCACAGCTGAAAGACTTGTGGAAAGAGTCACTGTTTGACCTCTCCTTGCACATATCCCAGGCACTTGGGCTTAGGTACTGTTTGCTGCGCAGGCCAGCCTCAGAGATGTGCTTGATGGTGCATGTGCCTTGGGCGTGCCGTTACCAGTTTTCACCCAAAAAGTAAAGGAGAGCTGCAGGGACAGTTAGGAGGCTGAGAGAATAAACACAAAAGGCAGTATAACATCTAGAACAATTTCTCTTTCTTTACTAATCTTACTTTATGGACCATTTTGCAACAGAGAAGAGAATCAGGGGCAAAAAACCTGATAACACTGTCCTAGGACAAGTTAATTGGAGGAACAAGTTGAACCAGAGACAATCCTCAACAAAGAGAATTTCATTAAAAAGAAAGTATAAAAACTGGAGACAAGAAAGAATAACATCACATTGTATACAACACCAACTTAATTTCCTAGGCACAATATTAAGACTTCTTATACACAAAAAAGTTAGAAATTCTGCAGTTGCTATAGCTTCGTATGGGAACTACAACCACTGGTTTCTGAGGTCTGAGATGGCTGTAGGATACTTCTGAAGCTTTTACTGTTATTATTTTAGTGATCCTGGAGACAGAATCCAGAGGAATAACAGGATGTTATTTTTTATGAAAGAGGCCAATGAGAAAAACCAAAAAGATATAGAGGAAAAGTAATCCAGTACATGTTTCACCCTTACATAGCAAAAGTTATCAATGCCTCTCTTATTTTTTCTTATTCCATAAAAATGGAGGATCAGTGATAATGCTCTGAACTTGAAAGTAGCATCACTTAAGTAATTTGTCCAAGTAACATTCATTAGAGAGGTAATGTCCTGATGCTTTCACTCATAAATAGATGCTCAGCAGTGGATAGGCATTTACAAAAACTTTATGAAATAGCAGGTTTCCTGGTTAATTGCCTCAGGACGTGCTAGCTAGACAGGCTTCCTTGTCTTAATAAAATCAGTTGATGTTAGCTAGACAGGCTTTCTCATCTTAGTGGGTGCAATTGTTGTTAGCTAGACATATTCCTAACTTTAATAATAGGAGTTGCAGTTGCTGAATATTGTTTGTGGCAGGCTTGTCAACAAATGTCTGTTTAATTTATGGAAAAGAATTGTGTCAACAATGAGAATTTATTGTTTTCTACACTTCATGCCTTCTGGTGTCCTTGGTAAATAACACATTATTACAAGAAAGGACTTGTGCAAAATGCAAAGCTCTGAGTGAATCTGGGGTCACACATTTACCACACAAGCATTAACTGCCTTGAGCTGTAACACCCCTGGAGATGTTAAAGGCCAGGCTGGATGAGGCTCTGAAGAACCTAGTCTAGTAGAAAGTGTCCCTGACTACAGCAGAAGGTTTGGAATGAGGTGATTTTTAAGGTTGCTTCCAACCCAAAGCATTCTATGATTCTGTGAATTCAAATGGGCTCATTGCAAGGTGTTAGGTAGTGCTCTTCCTTGCTCACCAGGTTTTTTGAGACATAACATTTGTATTCAAACACAAAAAAAATTTTTGAGCATTCCAGGTTCTCCTTAAAAGAGCTAAAATTTGCAATATTTCACTAAGAAAATACTATTAGAAAACACTGTATTTTTCCCTGTGTTCTCTTGCTGAATTCATGAATAATTTCAGGAACCCCAAAAGTGCATCTCTCAGTGAAATTTCTGCTGGCTGAGGGTATTTTAGTAAGTTCTTCACAGTCTGAGTCTTTCAGCTCACTGTTCATACTATGATCACATCTCTATATTTCTGGTGGAGCTCTGAGAGGTTTTGTCCCCTGATTGCCCAGACGTGGTAAAGCAACCACTAGATAAAGCAGAAAATAAGGAGTGAGAATAAAAGTGTGTGTCCTGATCTTTTTCTCATTTGCAGTAATGTATTTATCCTGGACCTGAAAAGATGAAAATGCTCTGGAGTTTTGTAGTCTAGATAAATAATTTCTCTAACTCTAGCACTCTCTCAAAGGAAAAATCTATCTCTAACTTAAATTTTCATGAGAAAACATCTCTAAATGTGACACACCCCATTTTCATATGAGATAACCTTTATAGAAATGTCCCTGGTGGGCTACTCAACTCTGCAAAATCATTACTAATTTCAAAATGTAGGTCATTAACGTGACAGAATCTTCTACTGAATAACTGTTTCTCTGCAGAATTTCATTACCTTTCTTTTGCCTATCAAAAAGTAACTCCTTTTAAAACTTAGATATAATGATAGCTATTAAAGGGGAGAACCAGTTACAGTAGTTTTGATGAGTAATAAAATAGTACACCTTGTGCATATATTGATTAGCTTTCCTCTGTTATGCTACAGACAGATCATATCTAAAATGACTTGTAAGACCCCTAAAAAAGTGACAGCTGAATGTTTTAAATCCTCTAATATATTTAACTTCATAGCCACCTTGACAGGTAGAGAAATATTATAGTGCCCAAGACCTGTGTTCCTCCTCCTACGTGTAAACACCTCGCTGAAACACCCGTGTAAACCCAGCCATCCCTGGGTCCTCACATGGCCACCGACACACAAGCATTGGTGGAGTCAAAGTCACCCTGAGTTCTTAATTCCCAGTCAGGCCGCCTCACCAGGAACTGAAGGAGAGGGGTGGTGAAGTCATCATCATTTAAACTAGAGGACCTAACAATCTGCACTGCACAGATGCAGTGAATTTGGGCCTAAACTCATGAGTGTGGAGAGGTTGAAAAGAAAGCCTCTGCCACGATGAGCTTGCAAAGTCATTGTGGTGCAGAGATGAGAGGGACTCAATGATTTGCACAGACATTCAGCCTACTTCCCATCCACAGGCTTACCATCCTGTCAAAAAATTCCTCTGTGGTCTGAGACTAACAGAGGCAGGCCCTGAAAGCAGATCTATAATCCAGCAACCCATCACCATCCAAGTTGGGGTTGTTTGCTCCTCTGGAAGGGGTTAGTAGCATGCATCGCCATGATACAGCTGGTAGCAAATACTGACTAAAACTGGTCTGTAGCACCAGGAAGGGAACAGCTCTCAGTGAAAACAATAGGTTTGTCATGACAGCCTTTGACAGGAAAAATCCAAGATTGTTTGTCAAATACCGTTTGTTTGTCAAATAGCATTTCTGGAGAAAATTTATTCCATTTTTAAAAATGGTTGGGAGTGTTGCAGGGAGTTCTAGTTCTTTTCAAGGATTATCTGATATGGTAGAAATATACAGAAAGAGAGAGTCAGGCGAAAAAATAAAAGTCACAGAGAAATATGTAGACAGAGGTGTAAGTGGTGGCATGATAATACTCTTATGTAAGGCACCATCATTTCTCACAGCAAGACTATCTGATCAGATGCGGGTGGAAACCGGAGGAAGGAGGTAGAGAACATGTGGTGGGTACGGGAATCCAGGTCTTTCAGGATGGCTGGTCTGTTAAGTGTTGGCACATATATTTCTGTGGAAGTGGGAGGAGTTCCTATTGTATTTCAAGCTGAGAAAAGAAACCTTATACCAGATTATCACTTGCAGTAAGTGCAAGGTCAGCCACTTCTGAGAAGGCAGTAAAACATTCCCAGGGAAAGTTTCTTTGCACTCCTGTTTGATTTCAAAAGCTTTCTGAAACTTTGAAAATTATTACATGTCAGGCATAAATAGGTGCCTGGGAAAAAAAAGAGTTTTCTAAGGAAAATTTATGTAAAAATTATCAGACCTCCTTTTTGCAGTTTTGCTCAGACGAGAAGATCCCACCACTACAGGGAGGAGCTGAAAGGGAGGGTTTCCCCTGCACAGACATCTGTTTCAGGCTGAATGTTTCATGCCCATGTTGTCTTCTCTGCTGGCAGTAAACCACTCTGCTCAAATGATCATATCCCTGTGTTAAGAGACTTGAGTGAATAGGAAGAAAAAACCTCTTTATGAAGCTTTGAAATGGCAAGAGGGATCAAATGAATATTTTCATTGGCATCAGCTAGTCCCCCTTTCCTTAGAACAGGAACTTTGAAAGTCCAGAAGGGACTTTGCCTGGAGCATGATAAAGTCATAGACCAGCACTTGGAGATCACCAAGACAAAGCAGAATATTGTCTGTTTGAACTCCCAGACACTCCTAAAACAGAAAAAAGGAGCATACACAGCTGGCACCAGCTTTTTGTGTCCAAAATTGTGCCCCATTCAAAGGCCTAAGGCAGGTAAATCCCCTCACCTGACGGGGACAGTTTGCATAAATCCAGTCTTTGAAGCTAAGAATAATTTTGAACAAGATTCTTGTTAGGAAACATGTGAGAGTGAGAGCTGAAGTCTTTGGATCTCTTCCTCTGCCCACCAAACCCCATGTGAAAAGCAGGATGAGGTTCCCACAAGTAACGCCAATTTCAATCCATTTCAGATTTTATTTCTTCAATTCTGTGACCTCCTGTGGTATCAAACTATGCAGGCTGGCTACCAGCTGTGTGAATGCAAGACATTTCTACATTTTAAATTTACCTGCTGGCAGCTACATTTATAATCAATTACCAGAAGAGTGGAAAAAAGAGTGTAATGCATCTCAGTTGTTACCCGGAGTTGCTATGGGAACAGGATGGGTCTGGAAAAGAGTATCAGAGAAGAGTCCTGCCAAAAAAAAGTATTGTGTCCCTCAGGAAGGCTCCCCAGAGGACTGTTAAAATCTCGGTCTGGGAATCTCCCAGTGCAGAAGGTGGAGCAGGAAAGGAACAGATCTATCTGCAAGGATCCGGAAAGGGGTGGTCTGACTCTCACCTGCCTGAGCCCTGCAGGATGCAGAGGAAGAGAGGGAGGACTGAAGAAGCCAACAGACAGTTGGAGATGGGTAGCTGTGGAAAAAGGAGCCTGTTGCCTGAGAAGTCTTCACCAGCTTCACTAGCACATGCTCCTGAGGAGTTTAATATTAAGTACTTTGGGTTTCACTCAAAGCCTGCTAAGTCAATGGGAATAACTCTGGTTTTCTCTGTGTTTTGGACTGAGTCCTTTCAAAACAAGCAGTGAATAGAAACATAGGCTTTCTTCTTCCCTGTGGCCAGGATTTTCAGCATACCTTAACTTTTAGGATCATGACTGAGTTTTCCAAAACAATTTCCCTGGGAATGGAGAAATGATCACAAGTGACTGAAATAGACAGGCTCTCTTCAGGTGGTTCACTGGCCAAGACAGAGAGATTCCCTGCAGCCTCACACTTCTCCTGGTGATCACGAGACAGGAGCAGACAGGCTGGCAGCCAGCACTGTGGTGCTCCAGCACAACCAGGAGCAAGCACAGCCTTGTGGTAGCTGAGCTTTGCTCACTCGCTGGCAGCTGCTGTCAGTACACTTCAACTGCATTTAGGAAGCTCAATAAATTTCTGAGAACCCGGACTTACCCAGCATGTTTTGTTTGTTTGTAATTAAGGCCAGCTTCTCCCAGTAAGAGCTCCAGGAATTCTTTCAAAGGTCTTGACCTAGGTGTGAGTATTCAGAATTTTGCCAGCTCTGCC
Source organism: Atrichornis clamosus (assembly GCA_013400975.1). Taxonomy (NCBI): domain Eukaryota; kingdom Metazoa; phylum Chordata; class Aves; order Passeriformes; family Menuridae; genus Atrichornis; species Atrichornis clamosus. The sequence continues at coordinate 61,564 of WBMZ01004586.1, read as the reverse complement.
CCAGCACCTGAACTGCATTGTCTATTTTCCGTGGTAGCGGCAGGATCTGCGACACTAAAGGGATGAGTTTTTCACTACATGCTGGAGCTGGAGTCCCCTGAGCACATAAGCTGGCCAGAAGTGGTGTTAAGCCTCCTGAATGTATACATGTGCAGTTCTCTGTTAAATAAATTGTCTATTTAATTAAATTTGAGATGACTTTTATTAGGTAGGGCATTAGCCAGAGAAGATCCTGAAAAAAATGAGGTTTTCTTCTTTCATTAAATCTTGGACTACTGGGGTGTTTTTGTGTGTGTTATCTCAGAAACACCTTGGCTAGCTTTGGGTTTTAAAATAAATACATTCAGACAGGCAGAAAGTGTTGCAAATGTTTATATTTTACTTGTCTTTTATTTGAGTTCCTCTAACTCTGAAACAGGAAATAATTTTTTGTCCTTAAGAGGAACAGGTCTTTTTACAGCATTTGTGTTTTCTAAAAGGTAATTTTTTATTTCTTGTTATCAGTTTTATTTTCTAGCTCACAAATGGTAGATTGTTCATTTCCCTTTTCCAAAGGACATCCATAGGTGTTTTAACATCTGCAGGAAAATAGGCACAATCATTTCTTCATCATGGGGGAGGTCCAAAGGGGACTAAAGTAAAATAATAGGGTGTCCAATCTGTTTGGACACTCTTATATAAAACATTTTTCACTAAAATTTGACAAATTGTCAATTTAAAACCTTTTGTGAAGGAGGCCATTAAATTTTTTTTTAATTACTTGGATTTTTTTTATTTCTTAAAAAAATCTGATTTTATTTTCCATGATCAAATTTTAAGCCCAGTTTTCAGCTTGAAATGATTTTTGCAAAACTTATAATGGAAATTAACTAGACAAATAACAGTCAGATAAAATTCAAAACAACATATCCCAAAGGCATTTAAACAAAGCACAGGTATTGTCACAAACTTCTATTTGTCTTCTCCCTTTGCAACAAAGAAGTAGTCAGAATTTTTTTGCATTATGACACAGGATGAGAAAAAATATCCAAAACCTCACAAATTTTCCTGAGATGGAGGAATTGTACCCACCTGACCATATCTTCCACCTGAGACTTGCAAATCACATCCATTTCTCTGACTTCCACATTCCATTGGCAGACTGTGCTTCTCTCCCTGATTCTGCACCGCATAACACAAAAAAGCCACCCATCTGGGGAAGCACCCTCAGCTTGGTGCGAGAGCAGGGGCACAGCTTACCGGCTGTTCCAGAGAGGAAAAATGCTGCCAGGCTGCAGCTGCAGCTCCAACCAGCACCAGCGGCTAAACCTCCAAAAAGTGCCTTTTTCCCACAGCAGCCAGCCCAAGTGGTTCACCTAAACAGCCTCAGGGACGTGGCCTCCTGGAGAGGTCTTGGATTGTTCACTCCATCTGGCTCCTTACTACGGTATAACTTGTGTTTGTGGTGTTGTGGCTCACATTCAGAGTTACTGGTGAGGCTCTGCAGCTCAAGTTAATAACGTGTGTACCTGGTTTCAAGTGTACCACACAGCACTCACTCACTCCCCTCTGCCCCATCCCAGTGGGATGAGGAGGAGAACCAGAAAAAAAGCTAAAACCCATGAGTTAAGAACAGTTTAATAACTGAAATATAATAACAGTACCAATAACGATAATATTATTAATAATGATATTGTAATGAAAAGGAGAGGGAAATGAATAAAACACAAGAGAAACAAATGATGCACAGTACAAGTGCTCACTGCTGTCCCCCAGCAGTGATCAGCCCCTCTCAGCCAACTCTCCTCAGTTTACATATCAGGCACGATGTTCTGTGGAATATCCCTTTGGCCACTTCAGCTCAGCTGTCCCGGCCATGCTCCCTCCCATCTTCCTGTGCACTTCCTCAAAAGCAGAGCATGCGACACTGAAAAGTCCTTGACTCAGGGTAAGCACAACTTAGCAACAACCAAAACTTCAGCATTATCCTCCTGCTGAATCCAAAACACAGCACTGCACCAGTGCCTATGAAAAAATGAACTCTGTCCCAGCTGGGACCAGGACACCCATGGTAATGGCTGAGGATTCAACAGGAAGGTTGGGGTCTGCTTCAATCTCCTCAAATGGGAAAGACAGAGATTTCAAATTCAGGCTTCTGAGTTTGCATAGGCAGAAGAGACAGATTCAACCCCCCTTTACCAAATGTGTGCTCGTGCAGCGGTAGAGGGGTGGGCTTCAGAACTACAGGGATCATTGGTTAGGACTGCTCATCCAAGGGAGACATGAACTCCCCACAGGGAGCTGTTGCAGTCTCACCCATTTCACACCTCCAGCAGTCACAGAGTGAGCACCACGCTAAGGAATTGGAACAATTTTTGAGAAATGCAATAAAATGGTTGGGTTACTGGGAAAGGGAACCATCTACCCAAAAGAAAGGGTTGCAGAGGATGGATCAGTCACAGCTTTCGTGTAAGACTCTGTATCCTTCCTTGCAGATGTTAAAAACAGAGCTGAACAGGACCCTGGGGAAGCTCACTCAGCTGGCCCTTAACAGAGTCTTAGCTGACTCTTAACAGTCAGTCAGTCAGAGGTTGGATCTCTAAAAGATATCTTTCAATCTGAATTTTTGTCTGATTGTGTGCTTGTACTGCAACACCAGACACACAGGTGAAAGGAATAGTGAAGGGTCAAGTGCACCGAGAGAGGAAAAAATGGCCTGTGGAAGTAATGCAACCAGTCTTATTCTCAGCCATGATAGCATAGCCTCTGTGACCAGTGATTATTCTGAATACCTAGAGATAAGCCCAGACTGACCAGGGTTTACAATTCAGAAGGAGAATTTTTTTAGTAAAAATCCCCCAAAACCTGAAGCGTGATCCAGTCTCCTGGAAACTGAATTTATTTCCTTGATTTCAGTGGTTGTCTGGAAGATTTTAAAGCTCCTATCAAGCTATCAACCTGAGGAATGTATTCATAGATTACAGGACCTAAAGAAACTGTTGTAAGGATCTAATTTGATTCCTTTCTAACACATACCATAAGACTACCATGCAATCACCCTTGTAGTGACAAAAGTGTATCTTCTGGAAAAGGCTCTGAGATTTAATGGAAAGAATACAAAACGTTCCTTGGAGCAGAGGTAACTGAGACAACTGAAGTCCCTGCCAAAGGTACCGATCATTACAGCAGTGGCTGAGAGCAGCTAAGCTACATGGGATGAAAGGATTTCTCTTGGACCAGCCACAACTCTGAGAGCAAAGAACTATGAGAGAGAAGGCCAGAAAAAGGCCAGAGATGCAAAATACTGAATTTGGAAAAAATCAGGCAAAAAGCTCCTGGCACATTTGGATTTCTCAGCAAGGAAACTACCTCCTGCTTACTTTTATTTTTTATTTATTTTGTGGAGCAAGGAGACCTGGCTTGCACTTCTGGCAAATAAATCAGATTGCACAAAGACTCTGCATGACTCTATCAGCTCCTCCTCCCAAAAGAAACATGACACAGAAAAACCCTGAATAGCTGCTAAGCATTGAAGCCAAAGGAGCATGGGATTTCCTGAAGTTTATGGTTTCTGTGCAGCATTCAGAGAGCACTTGGTGTGGGCTCTTCTGCCAGAGGAGCCCATGTGACATATAACTGCTCCTCAGAGCACACAGAAATCACAGAGGACACAATTAACCTTCTGCCCGTGGGTAGCCACGGTCACAGCGAAGAACCAAACCTGTTGCACAAGCTGCACACACGGAACCTCCCACAGGTGCCACTGCTCGTGAGCTGACGCTGCTGGTGAGTGGCACTGACAGTGCAGCAGGGATGAAAAAGCTGCCCAGGAGCTCGCAAAGAAATGACCTGCAATCCTTAATGCTTGCTTGGTTACTAACATATCCAGAAAATATAAGGATGAGCTTCAGATGCCTTATGACAAATGTCCCACGTGATGGTGCCTGGACTGTCCTGAGAAGATGGAGGGACAAATGAGCAATTGGACAGATGAACAGTGGTATTAATTAAGGAGGCTGTGCCAGACCCATGGGACCTGTGGATCGCTCTCTGGCCAGTGGTTCAGAGTTAAAGAAATTCATATATTGCCCTTGGTTTATGTCAATAATGTAAATTGTGTAGCATCATACCCTCCATAACATTCATCTAGCAGAAAGACAAGAGAGCAGCTGGAGCAGAAGAAGGCTGGAGTACATCACCAGAGATTCCTCAGCTACTTACAGAAATCATCTCTCTCGGTAAAGAAGGTATCATTTATTCCTAATTATTGTAGGATATATATTAGCGCTTAAGTTTCCCACCTTTTATTTTTTTTAGCCATTCACATCCTTACTACTTTTTTACATTGCATTGATGTCTGACAGGGATAGGCAAACACTAGGAAGACAACATCCTTACTGTCCAGCAGTCCCGGTAAGCTATGATGGATGGACATCAACATCATTGGCTCTGGTTCCAAGCCAAATTCAACTAAATCATGCAGCTGTCCAGAATGGTTAAATGCAGTTAAAATTCAGATGCCTGCCATATATCTACAGTTCATGGCAGGAGATCCAAGTAACTAAAGTACTGAAACAAGTTCCCTACTGAATTCAAGGGGACTGAGGTACCTAAATAATTCTGCTTATACGCCTTCCTCCCTTTGCTCATCTCTGTCCCACTACGGATTGTAAAAAGCTGAGGTAGAGGCTATCCATCACCGTATGATCTTTGAACACCTAGCACAATGGGATTGCAGTGGCTGCTGGGTGGTTAGGCACTGTAATAATACAAAAATACCAGTAATTTACAGTTCATAGGATATGATTGCTAGGCAGGTGGGGCGGTTGATGAACTAAGCTATGGTTGGAACTGAAGCAGAAAATATATCTATTTAATTGTGTAGTATCCAGTTTCACAGATCACTTCTGTCTCTCCTGGACTGCCTGTAGTCACCTGTAACTTACTGCATCTGCATGTCTGTAGTGCCTTGGGCCTTCAAGGAAGTGGAGGAATTATTCCAGAATATTTTCACTTCCAAACAGGTGTTTCCTTAGAGAGTTTGAATCCAGAATGGAGGAATTCAGTTGGCTAAACATATATACAGTCTCATCCAGGGTGCTTGGAATATCAAGGCAAATGTCTGCAAAAGGCATATCTGACAAAAACCTATGGGAAACTTGCATCCTCACAGGACAGCAGCTGGTTGGGAAAAAGACATGAATTCACTAAAATGGTACCTGGTGCCTATATTGAGGCCATTGAGCCAGGTTCCAAATGTTATCTTCTGAAGTAAAAGTTATTCCAGAAAAAGGTATTTGTCTTGAAACCTCAGATGACTTCCATTTTTACCCTATGGAGTTATCAAGACATACCATAAAATTTGAAGATGAAGACAAGAGACCTTTCTGAAGCTGTATCCAAGCTTCAGGTAGATCTCCTATGGTTCAAGACTCCTCAAGCAGTTTAGTCATAAGTGCTGGAGGCAGTGTGGAGCAGAGCCAAGCAGTGAGGCCATGTAGGGGGGAGCAGGATGCCCCGGGGCTCAGCAACAGCAGGGAACTGTGTTGCCTTCCAGTAGGTAGGGGCAGTACCCTGCAGCAACGCCTCTGGGGCTTCCCGGCACACTCGATTGATGGAGGCTGTGTTCAAGACACATTGGCCGGAAAATTGCACTGGTTATCTGAAGGTCAATCAGCAGGATGGAGACATCATCCTGCAATTACGTGGGAGCACACATCTGGCTGCAGGAGGAGTGTAAGGGGGAGCATTTAGGGAGTGCCTTTCTTAACGCAAGAAACTCGAAAACTTTTGCGTCTGGAGGAATCAGTCATCCCTTAAATGCTGGGCCATTTTTTTCAGAAATAAGCCTCCTCCCAGACAGCAGCAGGAGGGAGGTGTTCTCTGTGTCATGGGCAGGGTGGGGACTCACAGCTCATTGGTGTTTGTCCTGGTTTCCCTAATGCATGTCTGATTCAGGGAAGCTCTGCTGTCGGAGAAAGTCATGGCTATAATGGTGAAGTGAAAATTCCTGTTTTCATCATTGATTTCTGCACAGCCACTTTATTTCCTCATCTCTAGCAAATAAAAGCTGTTATGAAATGCTGTTTATCCTTTCACTGTCTGATGAGTTAATAGCAAGCCCAATTAAATGCAGCCAGTCATATGTGTCTCCCACTGTCTGACTCCCTTTCAGAATTGTTACATCACTTTTAAGTCATTTCCTTTCCCAGATGAGGCAGCTTCACTTACACCAAAGAACTTGATCTAAACCAAACAGTCTTACAATATCACAGACAACCTTGGTTTTGATATCATTGGCCATTAGCCTCAGAGGGGCTTCTGCAGACAGGAGTTGCAACTTCTTACCAGATGTCAAAAATTATTCATCATCACAACCTCAAGAGACAACTTTGGGCTAAGCATTGTGAGCTTTGTGATTGTATTTTAAATGACAGAAATCTTTATTTGGTGTAGCAGTGCCCAGGGTGGCAAAAGAAAAGAGAAAGGAAAGTATTTCAAAACCCATGTCACAACAGACTCTAAGTACTCTCAGGCTGATGATTTAGCCGTTGGATTTCTCCATAACTGCCAATCTGTGGTATGGAGAGGCAGCATTTGTGGGTTTCCTTAGGGAAAAGCAGAAGTGCTCCATATATTATACTATAGCAGTGAATACGGAACAGGTGACTCAACTCAGATATTATTCAGGAAGGAAATTTTCAGCAATTCCATCCCAAGTAGAAACACATCTATTGTTTTATATCTGCAGGTGGGGTGGAACCAGGTGAGATGGCTTTACTTTGAGCAGAGGAGAGACTTAGTAGATGCAAATGTAATTCTCCTTACTTTCTTTATGAAGCTGTATGTATTACATGAGTCTATAAAACCACAAAGTTAAACCTGCTATCATGGAAAACTGTAGCTGATTTTTTACCTGTTGTCTCAAAAGGAGGTGAAAATGAACCCAAAGGAAAACCTGGATCAGGAACTGTATCTTAGCAAGGTGTGTCTTCCCCTGATTGTAAACCTAGTACACAGTAATCTGTACTAGCAACTCCTACCTGAGCCATCATATGGCCTCCTACACCAATTCATGATCTAAGCCACAGACAGCTATGTGAAAAATCTTGTTCATTTAAGAGATGGTTATTCTTTGGTTTCTTTTAGGACAATGCCAGAACTCATAGATTTATTCTGTATAAATGAGAAATTCCACCCCTCATTAAACAGATATGGTCTGTAGAAGATAATGAACCACTTCTTATGGTTTATCCAACCCACAAAATTTGGGTCAGATATTGCTCACCACCCACATTAATTGCTCAGAACAGACTGACTGGTTTTGAACCAAACAGTGTCTCACAAGCATTTCATATCCCTGGCATAGCATGAAAGGAAAGAGAAATAGAAACCTGAGAAGAAAAGAAAATTAGAATGGTGGGAAGAAAAACAGTTTTTTAACTGTGCAATGGACTTTGTCTGTCTCATGAATCCCCTTTGAAAACCACCCATAGTAACAAATTAGGATGTAATATATTGCAGATGGATCAACAGGGGCACACACATAGCCATAAGTACTGCCACAGGTGTTTGATTTTGAGTTTGACAGCGGGAGTAACTATCAGGGAGTAACCATGCAAGGACAATTGTGCTGTAGCTTATAGGGCTAAAAACTTCTTGTTCTGGATTGGAAGAAAAACTAAGTCTCTCAGTTGTTCTGTGGAGGTGAATCATGTTGATGCAACAGGCTTTTGATCAAAAACATTATTAAAGAATTTATATCTGGACTAATTTAATATAGTAGCATATAGTATTTAGAAGACTTCTTCTAAACAGAAACATCATTGTAATTCAGTAACTTTATTATAACATTTTACTTTGACAGAACAACACATGCTGACAATATTACATTTAAAATGTTGTGTCTGGACCTAACCAGCTTCTGTGAGGTCCTTCATTGTCTCGTCCCATTGGCTTAGACATCAGATGGTCTCTAGAAGCAAACCTCAGATCATACAGTCTTTAATTACATGAAACATTTGGGGGTCTTCAGCACCAATTGAGAAGAGATACTCAGTACTTTTTCAGACCTAGAGATCAACCAACCAAACAAAAAAGTATTATAATGCATAGGAGAATATCCTGCTTCCAAAATCCACAGAGGAAAAAAACCCCATATGTAAAGATGTTAGAGAAATTTTCATTGAACCCTGTACCATTTGTCTAGATTCCTGCTTCTGTCAGAGCTCCAGTTTTTTACAGCTTCTCAGGAGGACTGGAATAATTAGCCACTTCCTGAGTTCCAGTCATGCTTCTAACCATAAACTTCCTACCCTTGTCTCAAGTAATTTAACTTTATTGTTCCTCCCCTCTATGTTTCTGTTTCTCAGAAAAAACAACCAAACAAGAAACCCCCAAAGCCAACTGCAATAAGTTTGGGAATCTCCCAGGGCTCGCACATATACAGTGTAATAAAGGGTATCTTTAGTCAGTGCCCAGTACACTGAAACAGAAAGACAACCACTGGAAGCAGAATGGTTTAAACTGCAATGTGTATTAGGTTTATTCTCTAGTCCAAAAAACTGCTAACAGTCACTGCCAGAGCTGAGGTACTTACCCAGCTGGACCTGTGGTCTGATTCTTTCATTCTCACAGTGCTTACTCCAGATGCTATTTACTATGATCTTGGAGTAAAAGTGTGCAGGATAGTCTTTGCTTGGCCACACATATGAGTCTTATCTGTTTAAATCGTTCTCTCTTAGGTTTCAGCTGATGCTGCAGGTAGGGTCACACTGGAGCTGCTGTGGTCTGTAACATTTTGCTGTGGCTGGGGCAGTATTCTGCAGCCAGCATACTGTGGGATGTCAGTGCATTTCTGTTGCTGACTCTGACCAAATGTCATATTTTCGATTGAATTTCTACAGTTATGGTCTAGTGACAAATGTCTATGCTCTGCATTATGCCTGTTCATGACGTAAAATTGAGAGAGCTACAGCAGAGAGTCTCTGCTAATAATAAACAGTATTAAATGTCAGCCAGATGAAACTGAAGAATGGAAAATGGAATAGTACGACACGGGGAGGTTCTCTTTCCACTTACTTTTATTTTCACTGCATTTAGAGGACTTTGATAGTTTCTCTGCCTTGAGTAATATTTTGAACATAGATGGAATGAAGTTCACAAGTCTTCCTACTGAATTGAGGAAAAGTAGGATCAGGACCGATGTTTTGGTTTCTCCTCCTTAACAACTGTCCCTGTCTTAGTAATGTTTCTCAGACACGTTTCTATTTTGCCTCAGACGTGTTTCTATTTTGTGTATTTTCTTCTCCACAGATCCCTGCTACATGTTGAGGATAGGCTTCAACTGCATCCAACATTTTGCCACAAGAGGCAAATTGTACTGCAAACAGGGAAGAATGTTTTATTGTTCTGGCATTTTGTCCTTTGGATATGGTTTAGAAACCAAATAATATGTTGAAAACATGCTTCAACAGAAATGAAGCCCAAGAATCCTCCCTTTTGTTTATTTTATTTAATTATTGTGAGACCCTAGAAAAGCTAACACCTCATAGCTTTAATAGAAGTCCTTCAACAAAAATGAAGATAGACAAACAGTATACAGCATTGACACTACAGGTCGGAGCTTGTTATAGTCCTATTGATTCTGTGGAAGACTTTCCCTTTCTTCACTCTTTCTGCCCTTTGAAAAGACAAAATACTCTTTGGTATTTCTATGCTAAAAGTTAAGACCCATGAAAATGAGAAGCTGGCTCAGTAGATACAAGAAGCTAGGAAGGCAGCCTAGCTCCAAAAATTTTGCCTGCAGTTGCCCATAGCAAATAAAATTGCTTTCAAAATTACACACTCAAACTCTGTCCATTTCTTTTATGGCATGAACCAGAAGAATAGAATTTGTACCTCATGGCTGTAGGTCAGGAGTTCCAGGAAAATCTGTGGGGTTTATGTAAAAGTGTAGAAGTAAAAAAGATAAAAAATTCTATGAATGAAGAATGCTGTAAACTTCTGTTAATTTCAAACTTGAGGTTTTAAAGCTATTTAACCCTACAGTCACTCTTTTAGGGAAGCTTACCAGCCATTTCTGGTATTTTTCTGGCTATTTCTGGAAACAAATAGTCTGTCTACTCTGTCAGCATGGGTTGCATTCGCACAGACGCAAAATAGAGGCAATTATTTTTGTGTGCTCCAAGTAACAGAGAGAGGATTACACTGGCAACTAACATCACCTCAGAATTGACAGGATCCATCATCATGAGCTTTATAATTAAAGCCTTGTCTAAATGGAAGGCATTTTTTCCACAGCACCTTTCTCAGCTCACAAAATAACATGAAATACAAATGTATTTAAGTATTCAGATTTTGTGTAAGGGCATCTTGAAAAGTAAACCAGACTAGAAAATTCATTGCAAGACTTGAGCACTAAAATTCTGAAGAAACACCTAGTAGTATTAGGATAAATATCATTAACCGAAGTCACAAACACATTAGTGTATTAACAGCATTAAGATGAGCTCTATCATTAATGGAGCCACAATAAACCCTTGAGTTTTTCATTCCTCAGTTCCCTCCCATGCTCACAGGACAAAATGCATTACAGGTGAAATGACACACAGTGGTGACCTTAGTGACAAATCTCCCACAGAAATACTGCCCGGTTTCTCTCTCCACAGATTTCTGGTACCATCATTCTTTCAGAAAACATGCCATAAAACTGCATGTAATTGGAGGGAAAAAAGAACACAACCTTCCATATCTGACAAGAAAAACCCAATAGCTTGGATTTTTTAGTAGTCTGAGAGGACAGAAGTTTTATTGTGGATGCAGAATGGGAATTAACCAAGATAAAGATGGCTGTCCTCTTTTACCTGAAAGTGGAAACAGAAAGAAAATCACAACCAAAAGAAAATCAAGGAACCAAGATGCAAAATGTTTCTAGTTAGCAACACTTACTATTCATGATTTTTGGTTTTACAAGATAAAAGTCTGACCTAATGAAACCAATGGCAAAATTTCTGCTGCTGTAGAGAAGTTCTTACAAAGCTCTGGTGACTCAAGAGTATCTGTCAACAGGCAAATAGATTGCATTTTTATACTCCAAACTCAGATTTAAAAAGATGTCACCAGTGATAGCTGTTTTCTCAAGTGATGCATTGGGTGAATTGCTGGTGTTCACACCACACCTTACATATCCTGTGTTTGTGAGAGATGGCAGAGAAAAACAGCATTTTCTCTTTTTATGGAAGGCCGTTGTCTGGTTTAGAACACTCTAAAGTTGGATGCTAATCAAAACTTGTGGGTTCAGTCCATCTCTGGCAGCTTTTACCCTACTATTTCAATTCCCTTTCAACAAAGTACCTTATATACAAGGAAACACTGTCTAAATCCAGCAACCTATTTTGGAGGAGCTATTCGACTCAAACCTTCAACAAAGTGAAATTCACGGCACGGAGCCAAATGGTGATTTATTCATGCCTTTCTATCATCAATCTATTTGAACTTCTTGAGACTGCCTGAATAAATAGTTGGCCCCTGCTGTTTGCCACTGAGCTCAGACTTCACTACTGGCAGCACTCACGAGACGAACCCTGCAGTGTTTTCTCCTGTGCCCACCATGCTCTTCCTGCTTTGTGGTTGACACCTGAAGCTCCTGGCCCCTATGTACTTCACATCTGATCTATGTGTTCTCCTTGAACTGCTGTCTTGTACTTTGACATGTGCTGCTGGAGAACCTGGCTTCATTCACTTACCAAACTTTGCAATTACCCCTCAAAAAATAGCACATTCTTCTTCAAAACACAACAATACTGCATCATTTTTACCCATAAGCACTAAGGAGACATATACCTGATAATTCACTGGACAAAATGTCCCAGACCTTCCCAGATCCTAAGACTAACATCTGATCATAACTTTGTAAATTCTTCTGATTCTCATTAACTTTATTTTATTTTCATTTTGTAGGCTATTTGTGACTACTCTAGTGATGGCTCATTCCATACATTTTCCCAGTGGCTACTTTGCTCCAAGCACAACAACGTTTTCTCAGACCAAACCTGTCAAATAAAAATATATGTATGTTTCTATTCTATAACTCTGTATTATGTTTAAAGTAGCCGTTTCAAATGTCTTTAAATGATGTGAAGATTTAAGACCAATTTATTTACTCCCCATTTTGTTTCTTCCAGTATCTAGGCATTTCTAAACAAACATCTTGCTTGTTCTGTCTTTTTATCAGGAGGGTTACTGTTGATACTTGTTGCAATTCTACTGATTAAATGGGAAAAAATTCTCTCAGTTTAAGTGCTTTTGCATGACTTTCCTGTTCTACACCAACAATTGAGGTTGCCAGGTGTTTTTGTTTATTTAATTTCCTTCTCCTTTCTTTCTTCCCAACAGAAACTGTGGTAATTCAGGTTTTTAAAAAGTACTTGGAAACATGATCTTTTGCATTAAAAAACTAGGCCATGCTCATACTGCCAGCAATGCATGTTTGAAGTCTTAACACACAATACCTAAAAGCAACATAATATTAATACAGAACTCTGCATTAAAACACCCTTTCAAGACAAGCCAGCTGTCTTCCTTATCCTGAAAAAAAGCCAGGAAACCCAGATGTGGAGCTAATCAAATTGTTTATTATAAATGAGCTACCTGGCAATATTAGCTGGTTTTTTTCCCTAATGTTTGAGAATAAAACATAGTTTTTACATATTTATTTGTTACTTGAGTACATCCAATACCTTGTGCCAGCAACTGATTTGATTCATTGTCTAGGCATTGGCCATTAATGGTCTGACTTAATAAAGCAATGCCAGGAGTGAGAATTTGTTGGAATACAAGATCTCCCACTGTGCTTCTCTACTATCTGGAGGCAGATAAGAGGCAGAGCATCACTTAAATGAAACTTTTCCATGGGGAAGTTTACCCATGTGGCCAATAGCCCTTCATTTCTTTGGGATCTTGCAGCAGATACCTAACACAAGCTCTGTCACTGATGACTGGTGAACCTGGAAAAGGAGCAATGGTCCAAGATGCCAGTGCTGGCTGGCCATACCCTTGCTCCCCAGACAATCAATGAACATATATTAAACTTACGTTTTATTTAATCTGCCTGATTTGCACGTACAACTTTTTCACTGCATTCCTTGAGAGGAATGGACCTGTGCCCTTTGTGTTCTCCATTGTGGAGACCAATCTGCTGAACCGCTCTTATAAGTCTTGCTCACCCAAATGACACCCAAGGCACGGGTACAGCTTTATAACTTCAGGTTCATAATGGTCAATGATTAGTCAATCAATTAATTGACAATTTAAATTAATATATTGCAGCTCATTGTAAAGACTTGAGGGTAATCACAAGACCATCTCCATGGGCATATCTACCATATCTAGGAGGGAGAGGGAATATCAGGTGGCTCAGGGGATTAGAGGGACAAAAACCACTCTGAGGAGACAGACAGAATATCTCACCAAATGTGAGGTTACTCAAGCCTGAAAACAATGAAGATCAGTGAATGTCTCTTGCAGAAACCTCTTCTTCCTTCCTTACCTGTATTTCTTGAATTGTAGTTCACCTTCTCACAGTTGTACCACACTTATGTCACGGCTACACTATTCTCAGCTTCAAAAGAGTGCTGCAAAAAAACCCCATTCTTACTACACACAAGTGTTGCACATACATGTTTGGTTTGACACGGTATCCAGCATGAAGATGATGCTATTTAATCTCTGTATATGGCCACAACTGAGGATTCAGCTGTGATTGTGCTGAGCTGTTACATGAAAAGTTCCAACATGAAAACTGAAGATAAAGTGTATTCTTCTGAGTGCCATCAGCTAGGTACTCTTGCTATGCATGTTTTTTTAAAAAAAGCAATGGCCATTTTACCGTTTATGACTTAAGTATAATCAGTCCTACTGTTGGTGGCATCACCATCCCCGGAGGTGTTTAAGAGGTGTCTGGATTTGGTGCTGGGTGATGTGGCTTAATGATTTAGGGGTTACTGTGACAGTGATGGGTTGACAGTTGGACTGATTAATCTTAAAGGTCTCTTCCAACCTTGATGTTTTCATGATTCCATGAAAGCTTCAGCAATTCATTTGGGTTTTTGGCGAAACTATAAAAGACCAGGAACACTGCAGTAGGTGAAGTAAAATCCCTTTCCACTTAAGGCCAGTTTTTAAAAATAGTCTGAAGTTCACTGACTTCTCATTTCCTTGAAACTACATGCTATTTCATTAACAGAGAGCAACACTAGCCTACCTGGAGTCATTTGAACATGGGAATCATGAGACACAGCTTGTTTTATCTCTTCTTTCCCCTCTCTCTTTACCATTTGCCAGATTTGGGAATCAATCTCTGTCTCAGATTTTCCTCACAGTTGACCACCCATTTGTTCCAGGCTACTTGTGGTTCCCACTGCTTCCCAGGGAAGCAAAGGAAGCACAGAATTAACAAAAACCAAAGAGCTGGCAACTGTAAGTAGCTGTGAATCTGATTCACAACCCAAAAAGTCATATTGTGTGTGAACAGTGAGAATGCACAAGGGTCTGTAGATTGGCAGCTTTCACTGTAATTGGAGGATTTCTGAGGATATCCAATATTCAGCCAACATCCTTTCAGGTCCAAGTAGGGCAGACATGAAGGGAGCAAAGCATCTTGCTAAAAAGTCTGCCTCTGTCACAGCACTTTTAATTGGAATGGGGATGTAATTTGAAAAAATTTTGAAAGTCAAAAAACAATCAGAGGCTTTCCAAAGGAAAGAAAACTTTGCATGTGAATACTTATAGGTGTGAGATCATAGAAAAGGCAGAAAGTTTGAGGCCTTGGTAAGTAGAATACAGGAGTGAGTTGGAAGAGGGTGAGGAGTGGGAATTCTGTGAATGCACAGCGCACGTGAGCAGATAATGGTCACTGATTGCTGTGAGCAGATAATGGCCACACTGCCAGCTCCTGAAGCGCAAAACTGAGCAGCCACGCACTACAATTATTCCTTCCCAGGATCTTTTTTTTCTTTGGATGCTTAAACTCTCATGAATATGCTTTATTCCAAAGCCAGAGAATAACCTGATCTCTGCACTAATCAGGCTCATCAGGAAAATTTTGGCAGGATTATTTTTGCTCAGAAGAACTGTTGATATTCATTCAGGGAAATTTTCTGTGGGTTCAATCAAAAATTTCTTGTAGACACTAGAAACAGGCCTGATATCACTGGCTGAAGATCTACCTCAGGTGTAGCCTCTTAGATGGCAAACTCTGCAATATAGATATCTGGTTGCATCTACCAAGCAAAACAGGACAGCAGTCTGTGGAAAGGTTCCTAAATGAAATCGTAAGACAGCCATGTGATGCCCAAAATGAATTTTGCTTTTGCTATCTGAATAATCCCAGTTCAATCACTGCCCTGTTTCCTTCTAGAAAACCACTCAGAAATAACCCAAACTTCTTATCCTTGTGTCATCGTGAATGAGAAAAAAAAGAGCCAGCAGCAGGCTAGGAAGTTCTTCAAAAACGTTGAGCAGTTGTCTCTTCCTCTGTGCTAAACTGAAGAATGATGAACTCAGGGACCATTTGCTTGCTGAGGATTGCACAGTGAGTGCTGGTATGCTGTGTCTGACTTAGTGGGAATCCTTGTAGAGCAGTCACTGTGGATTGCCTTAAAAAGGATCTTTGATTCGCACCTCACTGGTGGTCACATGTCAGTCTCCTAACTTGATATAAATGGTCTCCTTAGTTCCAGGTTATTAAGCCTATCAGGAAATAAGTTAGGGTTTTTCCCTTTTTTCTTTTTTTTTCTTTTTTAAAGGATTTGCTTTGATCAGTAACCAGATGCTCAAACATATTTGATTTAAAGTTTTCATGATATGAAGGACTGATAATCTGAGCTTTCTTGCTTCTGTCAAGAATATTTCCGAGTCAGCAAGTTGTGTCTGCAAGCTGTTCCCAGCTGGTGATAGCTCTCAGTTGGCTATGGGAGGAACAGGGTTTTGGCAAGCTTCCTCACAACATGGAAATTTTGTTATGTGGCAACAAGGATATCAAATAGTGGCTGTCTGTCTCCACTCGGTGTTGAGGACATCAGCCACTGTGGAGATGGGGAATGGGGCAGCAGGAAGAGCCAGGCGCCTTGGGGAAAGGGGACAGGAGGTCAGTGGGGGAGAGGCTGGGGATGGGGTAAGAAGGGTAAGCAGGGAGGAGGAAGAGGAGGATTTAAGAGCAGAGATGGAACCGATCATGGGAGAGAGTCAGGATGAAAGGAAGGAAGGAGAGCTCAGTACTAGGACTGCAGAGGAGTTTGCTGTCCCCCAGGCTCCATGAAGGGCTGAATCTCAGCTGAAGAGCAACTCCCAGAAAAGGCACAGATCCTCTGCTCTTGCCTCCCAACATGAACAGAGTTCCCTAAAGTCCACAGATTCTTTTACTTGCTGGTGGAGTAATGAGGGCAGACTTTGTCTCTGACTCTTCCACACAGCAGCACACAGAGCTGGGTCCAGGCCACCCACAAGGCTCTGTCAACTGTGAGCCACAACATTATGCCAACTCAAGAGGCAGGCTCTACATTTTGCTCTGATGGTGATACTCCGTTGTGGACATTTGAGAAAAATTTATTTGGTGGCTGCAAACTCAGTCATGCAGTGCTGAGATCACACACACTGGTCCCTGAGGTACAAGCAATGGAAGGAGCAATGAGAAACCATGATTTTTTTGAGTCAGTTGTGCAGAATGGGTTTCTCTCTCTCAACATCAAGAAAGAAGCAATGCAAATTCTGCAGACTTAAGTGAGAGAACCCTAATATTTCATAGCAGCAAAAGATTTTATTTCATACTGCAATAGTAACATGCTGTAAGAAAGTCAATATCCCTGGTAGTTAAGAAAAAAAAAAAGGAGCTCTTGATAAAAGTTTCACTTGATGGCTATACATGATGTTATAGCTCTGGCCACACTGTGAGCACCAAAACACCTTCCTAGGGCTCTGTAAGTGGCAAATCTTAGCTCCCTTTTGGATGCTATTAGAGAACAGATTTACCTTTTGTTAATTTGCAGATTTGCCTACACAACTTTGTCCATATTGTCAAATCCGATTCCAATCTAATCCTCCCTTGGTGATATTTCATGAAAGTCTTAATCTGATCAAGGCCTAGTATCCTATTCAGTTTGGGATATGCCTCTTTTCAGACTTTCCCTGCATTACAAAATGATTTAAACATTACGTTTGGAAAACATTTAGACGCATTTCTACTCTCCTACCAAATAACTTCTCAATTCATACAGTTTTGGTTTTCTTTGAAATCAACAATACAGGCTCTGCACGTAATACAACTGGTGAAATGAAAAGCATCTCATGCTACAGGCAGGGAAAATTTTAAGAAGAATTTATTGCTTGGTGCACTTATGTGGCGCCCAGAAGATAAAGACAAGAAAACCCCCAAACTTGCCATTTTAGGTTTAATCTGGTATGTGACCACAATTATCTAAAGGGAAAAAGCAAGGAGCTGTAGAAAGAATGAATGGAAGTAGGGGCAAAAGGAGAAAAGGAGCTATAAAACCTTTTGCAATCTACAGTGCTGGTAAAAGCACACAGGAGGGATTTCAGGCCAGCTCCCAAATTCCTCCTTCTTTGAACATTTTGTAAACAGACATGTGGAGTCTTCAACACAGCAAGGGATGATGGATGGGCACCACTGAAGACCATAAGGGGTTTAGGAGCCAACAGCCCTTTTGAAGAAAGGGTCTAGGCATGGAGAAGGCAAGACTGACTTTTTAACAGATGTAGATATTACTTGGTGGAACACAACAATGCATAAACCCTGAGCCTATGCCCAGGGGAATTCCCAGTGCTGTGAGCCCTGGCTCCACTCTATCTGTCTCTCTGAGGAGCGTATGGAGAGAATTAAATACCTGTAGAGGTCTCTTCTGTGGCCTGGCCAGCTGTGCTGGAAACTACTGAACTAGCCACAAGCTGAACACGGAGAGCCAAGGGTTTCATTTTACACCCAGGCAATACCCTGCTCCAGCAGCCTGGGTCGGCACTGCAGCAGCCAGCCCTGACTCCTGCCCTGCTTTGGTAGTCTGATGTCTACAAACCTGTGTGTGCTGCTGTCATCCCTCCCTTTACTGCCAGCTTGTCTCCTCCAACCTCTTGGCAAGATGTCAGGCCTTCAGGACGTGACTGGAGCACCGAGACAGGCTCATTCACTGCATGTCAGAAATCCAGGCAGTCAAAATCTTCTGTTTAAGTTGCCTGTTCTGCTTTCTACTTTTTATTTGACATCTTCTAGTGCTTCCAGACATTTGACCGGTCTATGGTCAAAGCAGATGAAAACAAACAAAAAGTAATCAAAGCAACCTAAAGACCTGTTCAAAGTAGTTTGCAGGGGAAGGTTTGGGTAATACAGTTGCTGTTGGTAATTCTTTATTTTCCTTACATGGAGCATCAAAAGCAACAGCTTGTTCCTTATCTTCTCCACGCCATCAAAGCAACTGAGATAAGAAGGAAGAGCCACTCTTTACCTTCATATATATCAGAGTGAGCTCATAGCATTGCTTACAGTCTGTGGAGCCAAAGGGATCTATGAAAAATGATCTTTACCCCAAGCAGGTATCAACAGAGAGTTCAGACTTGTCAGACTTTAAGATTTTGGTGGAGGAGAGGAAAATATAATTCACTTTGGAACTGTATTAAATTTGAAAGCATTTATATTGTACCAACATACCTAAATCTGCTAGAAAGAGGACTTGAGGCTGGGGAATATACATGGATAAACTCCTTGTTTACAGTAACACATGGGTAAAAATTGGTAGAAAACTGCATGATTTTGGTACAGTTCATTTTGTTCTGTAATATGCTAGGCCAATGTAAACAATTTGCTACCAGTATAATTGCCTGTTCCCTTGAGTATTTTTTGTGTTGCTATTTCAATTATACCACTGTAGTTAAAGTGGCAAGACTATCAAATACAGACAAGCCTCTTTAGAAGGAACTCAAACTGCCTGCCAAATAGGAATTTGTATTGCTCAAATAAACTCCACACAAATGAAATATTCAAAGGCTTCCAGTCAATAAACATCAATGATATTAGTTCATAGACTGCCAGCCAGTGTGAGCCAGCTGCACAGGGGCAGTGGGGGGCCCAAATATGGAGGTGTAGCAAGTGGAGCCTGCAAAACTGCCTAACCACTCTAGAGTGCCACTGGCTTTCCTTAAGTGTGTGTGTTACACACCTGACTGCCTTGGTACCTCTGCCCTAAGGGCATGAATTTCATCAACAGACTATGTCAATGCTCTGGTAAAAGTAATTTACCCCCCTAATCCTCACAACTGCAGGTATTCTGAAGTAAAATACAAATATCCTTTGAAGGTATCTGAGATACCTAATGTGGATATCCATTTAAAATTCCTCATCAGGAAAAATATTTGGAAATCAATTGAAGTTTATTACCAAGCTCAGGGAAGATTTAACGAAAGGATGTAACTTGACTTAGGTCAAGTCACAGGCATGCGCTGGAGACTCCCGTTCAGCTCCCATGACCTGTCCCCATCTCCCGTCCGTGCACACGCTCCTCTCTTCCATGCTGAACCACCTTCAAGGCAAATCTGATGAGTCACCCTGGGAGCTGAGCTCACCGTGCTGCTGAGCTGCACACTTGATCGTTCCTTGGTCGGGACACGAAACCTGTGTGACCACCTCAGGTGTGTGCTGCAACTGCAGGTCAGCAAGGGCTCTTCAGCTGAGTGCAACAAAGAGTGATCCTTCAGCAGCAGCATTAGGAGCCAGGCTTAACTTCACACGGAGCTGCAGGCTGCTGTCCTGTGGCAAAGGTTGCACAGCCTGGCATATCCTGATGCTTGAAACACAGTTGAAGTGAAGGAAGCCATAAAGCATTAAGTTTGGTGTGAGAAAGAAAGGGAGGTGTATGGACTAGGTAAACTCTCAGGGTCCCTTCCAATCCTGCTCACAAGGATTCTCCACTGTGAGAAGTAAATGCTGGCACACACAAGAACAAAGCTTGTGCTTTATTTGCTGGCAGAGTTTGAGCAACCCCATTCCCTTCTCTGTAACAGCTCATGTAGCACTGACAGCAGCACTGTGGTTCTCATGTCCCAGCTGTATCCCGGCATTAGAGGTCACAGTAAGCTTTAAACATTGAAGGATCAAAACAAAACCTTGACTTGAGGTTTATTTTGTAGGAGGTGTTCTCCCTGGAAAGGTGGATCCCAAGGGAAACTCTTTCTCATCTATCATGTGTTGCTTTGTCTTGGGGAAGGGGACCTAAAATAAGACAGTTCCAGATAAAATGTTCTCACTTTTATCCCATCTGATGTTTTTTTATTTGCAAATTCCCCAGAGAATTGTGTGGTCTGAGCAAAATCCATACTGCCTCTCTTCAGTAATGGATTCAGTATTAGTGAAGATCTGCTGGGAGATTTCCAAAGTACACCAGTTTAAGTGCTCTCTGTGGTAATTGTTTAGCAAAGAATACAGCTTTGCCATTGCTGGATGCCTCTGAAATAGAATAGACTTGTTCTTCTACTGTAACCCCCCACAAAGCTGGTGTCAGGCTCTTGATATAAAACACAGAAGTTACTTTCTCATAAGACCATTCTATGTTGCAGGCCTGCATGTCACATTAGTCACTTTAGTATTTCATGTTGTAACAGATTTATCTGTTTGAAGCAAAGCTCATCATTTCCTCGTGCTGCACCTTGGTTCCCATTTGCAGCAACCTCAGGGGGAGTGACCCAAATTCTGTTCACTGAGGCCTGAGCTGGAAGAGACTGCCCTGGAACCATCTGATCTGGTCAGCCTGTGTGCTGTGAGGGCAAACTAGAGTCAGTGTCAAAAATCTCTCCAAAATGCAACAAAGTGTAGGTATCAGACCCTCAACACCAATTATTTCACCCTGTTTCACCCGTTTCTGTTCCTAGTGGACTCTACTCCATGCTAATATAGACATTGCTCTTCTGGGGTTCCACTGCATCTCTCCTCCTTTTCCCACACTTTCCATTTCTGTTTGTCACACTGTCTTTAGTTGTCATTTATTTAAAAACTTATCAAACAGCTTTGATTTAAGCAAGCTTTGTGGAGTGATAATTATCCCTGACATTTTCTCTATGGTATTTTTTTTGTGCTAGTTTCTAATATTTTGGTTTACTCTAAAATATATTTGTCAAATTATAGAATTTAAATCTTTTTCACTATAATTTTTAGGCACATATTTGTATCTGAGTAACTCCAAGTCTTCTAGTAAGATAATTGCAAGTCTGATTTTAAATAATATTCAGTATTAAGCACCTAAGGACATCAGTTATATGAGAAATTAAGGTACTTAAGGGCCTCAAATTAATTCTCTTGAAAGAAAATTTGGGGCTAAATTAGAATGCTTCTGCATCCCATATGTCTGCAATATTTGATGACACACAATTTTAATCGGGTTACAGAGAACGCAGGGTTTATCTATATGTGACAAAGAATATTGTTCTCAGACCCAATAGTTACAAATCTTACACGATACTCAGTAACAAAAAAGACCTTTTAAAACACAATTTTAGGTGGTGATTTCATCCCGTTTAACCTTTGGCAATTAAATTAGGAATTTTATAATTCTATAGAGAAAAGGAACCCATGTCTCCAGGTACCACTTCGGCCATCTAAACTCTGAATCACCCACTGGAGATGTTTATATTTCCTAGTTGAGCACTCTGGTATCAACATGGCCTACCCTCTTGGAAACAGGCAATGCCGTCATGGACTTGCACCAAAAAGAAATTAAATAGCTTCCTTTTCTGATACAAAATTATCCTCTTTTTATGTAGAAGTGAGGACAGCAAAGTCATTTTGTCAGATATGCATTCAGTTTACTGCAGGTTTGTTAATGGATATTATCTAAACAAACATTTGGAAGAGCTTTAAAAGTCTGGGGCTTTTGTTTCCAGGATTTTCAGCCTCCTCAATGAGAATTTTTTTGCATTAATTACTTCTAAACAGAAATCAACACTGCATCTTTGGGAATATTATTCATTACAGAATGGGAAAATACCTACTAAAAAGATATAGCCTTCTGAGAACACCATGATACTAATGGAAAAAAGGCTTTCATCTAGCAGGCTAGAGCTTAGTGTGCCAGGATTCTGCTGCCCACTCTACCAGAAAAAGTCGTGTGACCATTTATGCTTAATATGTTCAATCTTTGAAGCACGTAGATAACTAACCATTATTGAAGGCTTGGACTTGTACCTATGATGCTTTAACTACTTTTATGTAAAGTGTAAGTAACAACACTTCTCTACATGAGAAGGGTGTTTCAAGTTGTGCCATTCCTAAGGAGAAAGGGCAGTAATATTTCAGAGAAGGAATCACTCATTGCACTGTGATTGTGATATTATGGCTCCACAGCTGACAGACATAATAAGGATCTGCAAGAAACTTGACTGTTCCTGCCAACATTCATTCAAGTTGAAAGTGAGCTGCAGTAGCATTATCTGAATAATCAGATACTTACTCTTTGGCATTAAAACCTACTGTGACTTAAAAATATATGTTTTTCTCAAGACCACCAAGACAGCAGGATCTGCATGAGGCCTATTTACTGATCTCTGACATACGCAATTGTGCAACAGCATCTCAGCAAGGTTAGCCAAACCTCATGCTTTTATATATTTCAAACAGCGCCAGAGATTCCTCTTCCAAGTCCAAGTTTGGTCTTCTCTTTATTTTACAATAATTCTGTGCTTAGGAATCCGAACAAAGGCCACCAGAAACTTGAAATCCAGAAATGAAGTCCAGAGTAAACACAGACCATAGTCAAGCTCACTTACACTGGTCTATTGCTGGCACAGAAGTGCTGTGCAGTTGTAAGAGTCCAGATCCCTGAAGATGCTCTTACTTCTTTATCTCAGTGGTTAGATAAGGCTATGCCTATCAGGATTGTTTTAGAGTCAAGATCATACCTATGATTATTGAAGGAGTTTCAAAGAGATTGAGAATTGAATTTTTTCTCCCCCTAGAAAAGGCTTGTTTTCCGTGAAATGCAACCTGCAGAAAAGCTGTCATATGATACTACAATAGAGTTCGTGAAATGTCCTCTGTTATCAGATTCTTTTCCTACTCACTCCCTTTTCTTTATCCTCTCTCAAAAGCTACATAATTTAAAACACTGGTCCTTTCTGGAAAGTTCTGAAACATTTTTATCAGATGAGTCAGACCTTTGCATCACTTTCACTGCAGAGTGGCACTGAGGCATCCTCCACCTTACTAATGAGCCAACACAATCCAGTGCAAGACCTCGTCAGGACCTCTGTGGTTACACCCAGCACTCTTCCTCACAGGCACTTCTACCTTTCCCACCATTCCCATCACAGCAGATACATTTAGTTTCTTCTCCCTAGAGGCTATTTGTTAAGGAAATCCATATTTTCATTTTTTCCAATGTGTTTTAAATGGCCTTGTCCTGCTCCATGCGTAGCAATGGTCAGACTACTAGAAGAGTATTTTCACACTCCAACATCTCATATTTTATTCCTCTGCCTGAAGGAGCCATGAGGTTTATTTTCAGCCTAGAGACTCTGAAGACAGAAGTGGCAAAAAGGAACTTGACGTGGCCTTGGATTATTTTCATCTGGGGTTTTTTTGCTTCATTTGTTTGCACACCGTCAACATGTGACTCTACCCATCTTGGTTTGTGCCATAAGTCCTTGAAAAACTTTTCCCTTCACCCTTCCCTCCTCCCTCAGAGGAAAAAGTGGTCATAACAATTATCTCATGTAAAATAATTACTATACTTGTAGACAGATCACATTTCCATCAACACAAAGGGCTTTGAAGTTGACACGAGAAGGACCTAACTGAATTCACAAAACTCATACTGTATATTAACACATTATCTTTGCTCAGTAAGCCTTTAATTCCTGTCCTGCACCAATACTGGTAGGCAGGAAACAAACCAAACGGCGTATGTTTTCCAAGACAAATTCCAAGGCAATACGCCTCCACCTATCTCTGCAGAATATCTGTGGCAAAGTCAGTGTGATGGCAGTGCAAGAAAAAGCACTGAAATGTTACTTACAGGCCTAGGTGAGATTGAGTAAGAAAATCTTCAATCCTCTGCCAAAGAGAGAGCATAAAGCCTGCAGTTCACAAAATACTGCCAGGTGTTCTACCACTATTGCATTTTGACACAACTGAAAAAAATAATGGAGCTGAACTCAAATGAGGACTGATATTCCTTCATATTTGCTCAAGGAATAAGAATGAAAGCTGTTCAAAACATTTGCATCAAATCAGCATGCCAGAAAATTGAGTTTCACTAAGAGAAATGGCCGCAAATGTCAGTGGCCAAAAATCAGCAGCAGATGCTTTTGTACTTTTCTATACCCTTTGTCTTTTCAAACGGTACTCCCAAAGAATGGACATTGTCCTATTTGACTGAAAAGTTCTTTCCTTTTGGTTAAATATCCCTCCAAATTAAGACACACCTTCACATATCCATTGCACCAACCTTCACCTAACTTTCATCAGGGTGTTTTTTGCATAAACATTCATACACTTTCCAGCTCTAACCCTCCTCCCAGTGTAGTAAGCTGTACTGATTCTGTAGGCATTTGGCTGTCACAAAAGCCTTGCTGGGGTTTAGCAGATAATTAGTGCCAGTTAGCCCAAACCTGAATTCTGAAATCCTCATCCATAACTTCCAAGTATTTCTACAAGGAGATGCAAGGTCTTTGTTTCGTTGTTCTTCCCTCATCAGTGACCCTCTGTTTTATCAGTCAGATCCAGAAACCACACAATACGTGCTTGGGTGACATCTGCACTTTTTTGGACAACATTAGCAAAAGCTCTGGCATTCCCTAATGACACCTACGCAACACCTGGTCTGATTGCCCACAAACTCCTGATTTCACAGAGTCCCACATACTCTGTCAAGACTCTCTATAGGTGTAGAGAGTCCTAAAAACTATCATGATGATTAATAGAGAATATCAGAAAGAAGCCTTGCCATTCAACTTTGTAAATACTTTCGTAACTAATAAGAGGACCTTCAAATGTAGAAGTTGCTCTGCCTTCAGCTCTGTGAGGGCAGTGTGACACTGCTGTTACTGTCATCTAGCACAGCACAGGTACTGCAGCAAAGCACCAGTGAGCCAGACACCCCGAATGCAGCACCCAGAACCCTGCCTCAGAATTAACTGCAGGGATAACAGTGTGGACAACCAGTAGCAGTCCCTGTAATTGTATCATTGTGTCGTCAAGATTTACCTGGGCCAGGTGAGCAGTGGTCTGTTCCATTGCATGCTACTGGCAGGGATGGGAAACCTGAGGTGGGAAAAGGCTGATATAGATGCAGCATCAAGGCTCCTCTCTCGAAGACTCTGGAGAGCAGTACTACAAACAAGTAGTGGTGAATATATGACCAGTTATTTACTGAATTTATGGGTAATACTGTACAGGCTGGTCCTACAAAACCATACGTGCATACACCATGATGTGAAAGATATTAATTTCATTGAGTTCATTCAGTTCACTGAAACAGAGAGAGCCCATGAGGAAAGACTGCAGAAGCAACTTGTGACATCCTGTGGGCTCCTTAGCACAGGTTCACAATTGGTGAACCCTATAACCCCTCTCTGTGATCTCTATGGATTAAAAGAAGCTCATCAAAAGATGAAAGCATCCAAAGGTTCGTGGCAAGGAAAGAGCTGAAAAGAGGCCACAGCAGGTCCATGAACCCTGTTTCTGTCTGCATGGTAGCATGAAGAGGAAATCAGCTGTGTTACACTGAGACAAGTAAAAACTCTCATTTCACTCTGGCATTCCAATTCCAGAATATGGGTTGTACTGTCCATAAGAGCTTTCCCTTAACTTTGCCCTGGATTAAGCCAGACAGCTGCATACATTACATCATTATCCACAGACAAGCAAGATTCTCCATGTTCTAATAATATATTTTTAATAAACCCACCAATCCCTCACCAAAGGAGCTAAGCAAAGATCTGACAAGTAGGTCTTATTTACGCAAGACTGACTCACATGGTATTACGTCTCTTCAGAGAAGGCAAAATGTTCAGACATGAACTAATAAAGCAATTCTTGAAGCTAGTGGGACATGCCTACGTGGTCCTGGGTTCATGAGGACACTGGATATGGGTGGAGATCAACAATAAATGGGGGGTGAAGGGACAGGAGGAGATGGGTAAAGGAGAAATGTCTGGGTGGCAAGGCAGGAGATGAGACCCTGTTACAGAAAGACAAAGGGAGAAGCAGGGTCCTTGGAGAGGGGAGTAGCTGTGAAGAGAGGAAAACCACTGAGCAGGGTGGAAAGGGGCAAAAAGGAAAGGGCCTTGTCTCTCCATTTCATCACATTTTCTACATTTCTGATATTTAGCACTGAAATATCCAGCTGACGTTACAACAGGAAGATCTAGCCAGTTAACTTCCAGGTCTCTGTATTTTGTCACTGAAGGGTTATCCCTAAACTTTTAGAAGGTGTTGCTTTAGTTCCTGATGCCCTAGACCCCTGCCAGCAGCATCAGCCCTTCCAGGCAGGTGGGGACTGTGCGTGCTTCTGCTCGGGAGTGCAGCTGAGTGTGCCTGGTGAGGTGAAATCTGCTCTGCACTGCAAGGTTCACGAACAGGAGGGAAGCCTGGTTCATCCCAGCTGTACCTGGTTGGAGAAAATGTAGCTCTCTCCTTCGTGGTTCTGTAAAATGCATGTGGACAACTGGACATATTCACTGATTTTCCTCTCTCACCCCCAATTTCAAACTCATCCCACTCCCAGCAGACTGGCTTCCATGAACATTGCATTAGTGATGAAAGCTTGGGGTTGAAAAACCAAGGGGGTTTTCTCGTTACTAATCAGCCCTACACATGGCACAAATTTTGTCAAAGAAGATCCCACATATATTTCCTGCACAGCCGGTCAGTTAAGCCAGTTCCCCAAATGTATCAACAGATGTGTCCTTGCAGGCGTACACTGTAACATCTTGGACATCATTGTTTTGTCTTCAAGAAAGCAAACCTTTTAACAGTTTTAGCTTTGATAAAAAAGACTTTAAAGTGGATTAAATTGTTTTTCTCTAGCAGGCAGCCTCATCATCTCTGTAGGCAGTTAACTCATTCACTTCTGCTATGCCTTTTAGGCTAAGGTTTGTTATTTCTTTGTGCTGTTAATCAGCTGATAACAGTGGGAAGGAGTCGTGTGTGCCGAGGACTGCATTTCTCATATGTTTGTGAGAGATAAAGTCTGCTCAACTCTGCTGAGGCAGAACAATAAAGCTCCTGAGCAATTAAGGAAATCTGATCAGTCCCACAAATCCAAGGTACAAGACCTCCTTTTGTCCAGGGATCTGGAAGTGTTTCATGCCATTATACAAGAGAATCCAGTGGTCAAATGGTGAAGCTGTCTGCCTCAAGAAAGTGTTTATTAGTGAGCTACCATTACCAAAGTTATGCCTGAATACCCCCCCAACTATTCTCCCGTAAAGCAAAGGGGAGTTCATAGCATAGAGCCTAATCTACTAAATTACACCTACTGATTGGACTGTCAGTTCCTAGCAAACACCAGCTGACGTCCAGGTTCCTCAGGCAGCATAGACTGGCAGGTTGCACTGGTTACAAGGCTATTTCCATGACCTGAGAAAGGTGAGCTTCACTTTTTCCAGTATCAAATCATATTTAAACAAATGCCTATGTAGTGTTCAGATTCTAGCAGCTGCTGCCTTCTCCTTCTTTGTTACAAAATGTCTCAAGCACTAGGGTCAGAGTTCAACACCTGCCCGAAATGCACTCCTGGAAACCACCAGCATGCAGAATGGTAGCCCAAGGTTACAATGGCAGCAAAAGGTGGTAGCCCAAGGTTAATTTGATCTCATCCAGTTCTTCAGGTGAAGGAGTCATACTTCACAGCCCACCTTCTTATGGTATTTAGTCATTAAAAGCAGAAAATCTTAGAGGATTTCATCTTAAGTCTCTCCAACTACTCCAGCAAGTTATCTCTGATGTTCACATTTGAAAGCTTACACAAATGTTTCACTCTAGATCCTGGAAGTAAACCCTTGTGCACCACAGCTTTTGTGCAATACGTACATGTTAAAGTCAAATTAATATCCTCTGTTTAGTCTGAATTCATTGGCACAATGCCTAGAGTGACTAAGGAAAGAGACTAGCATTTATAGAACAAAGCTGGAATTAATTCTGCTGGGGAAATGGACTGTGTTGAGAAAAAGTCTGTGAGAGGTGGAAAACAATAGGACTCTCACTATCCAGAAGTCAAGAGTTGTCACATATAAACTGGAATCTGGGAAGTGGAGAGGCGATAACATGTAATAGCTCAGACAATAAAGGATCTGATCCAAATTCCCTGACTGCCACTGGAAGTTTATGTGTTTCTGAGAGTGGGGCTCAAATGACATCTGTATACATTGAGTTTTTAACAGTTGCAGGGCCAAATTCCATTTTCATTCATGCCTTTATTCAAACAGAGTTAATCCATCAGAATATAGACAGATCCACACTTCTTTCCATGGAGCAAGGAGTGGCTCCATTGTAATCAGTGTAGCTGTAAGAGAATATTTCACCCCACCCATTCAGAGTGAATGAGCAGAAAAAATTGCTTGGCTTATCCACTAAGACCCCCAATATAAATCTATTAAATGTTTTGGTCATGATTTTGAAACATATAAATGTAGTTAGAGGATTTTCATAGCAAACATTGTTCAGCTATAGTGAAGACTATCTCACTGCAAACGAGGTCCATGCTGGGTAATAGCTTTTTGCTACAGTTTCAGTAGCAAAAAAAATTCACATTTCCAGAACTGGAAAAATGTTTGAAAGAGATGGACTAATTAAGTGCTGATAATATTTAAGCAGTTTAGAGCTGAAATACTTTTGGTGTTGAATAACAGAGGAGAAAAATGGATATTATGATTGAACTTGGGAACAGTTTATCTTGAAGGGAAATAGTGTAGATTAGAGGACACTAATACCTATCTTGGAACCAAAACTTAATCACTTTTCCTGTACTAAATACTTCCACAAGATAAACACATCAAAGTGATTGTGTTTCTTTGGAATAAAAGAATGGTATATGAAAACAGCAACAATATAGAACACCTCACCTACTGAGGGCAAATTGTTTTATTCATTACAGGCTACAAGATAATCTGTCTTGATGTTTGCATTTAGACAGAGTGACTCAGGAGAATGTGATAATTATTTATTACCAAACTCCACAGAATAAAGGGCTTTCTGCAGGACTTAATATAACTAACATAGTTAACTTGCTTTAAAAAATGATCTGCTTGATTGCTCTTTTTTGTTTGGTGAAGTTATCCACTCATCACACAGATTTAAATATTAATTCCTTCTGTGGCCATATCTTCTTGGAATCAGAGTGTTTTTAAGAGCGATAAGAGTCAGCAATGATAGCATGGGAATTTATAATTGAAAGAGTTTAGAAATCTCATAGACAATTAGTTGAAGACATCCCTCAACCCTTGAAAGAGTTGACAAATAAGATTGCAGTGAATTTTATGGCTCAAAAAGGAAAGCACATTTGAAGGAAAGGTTTAACCATTCATAACCAGTTTGAGCAGGTCATAAAATTTCACCCATGCCCTGACACTTCAATTAATAAAACTGCTGGGGGCCAGATCTCAATGTCGGTAAGATACTCTATGAATGTTGTTATTGGAAAACTGTTTCTAGGTCCCAAAATTATGATTATCAGGTGCTTTGTTGTTTACTATCAGTAGTTTACAATTATGTTTGTAGAAAGGATTACATGTGATGCCTATTGCTCTTCAACACTACTTATTAAGTCTGTAATTACTGGTTGATGCATTTGCTATCCTCCAAAAAAATGCTGGTATTAAATATTAATAAGCATTAATAACTCCCATTTAATTCATTTGCAGTTATCAATATAGTGTTAACACTGATGAAACAAAGTTCTATATAAAGATAGTTTCACTTGGCAATTCAATACCTCCATTCCTTTGTAATGCCCTGGGAGGAGGCTTCAAGAGGAAAAATAATGGCATGGGAGATATATGACCCCAAGGAAAGAAATGAAAGTCGAAAGATGGCAACTCAGCAACATGACTGATCCTCCTGTTCCCCTGGGTGGTAAAAGCCAGGCCACCACCAGGTGTCTTCTAAGTGGTAATGAGCATATTTATGGATGCTTGCTACTTTTACTTACCTGTCTTATGCATGACTCAATTCTTTGTACTCTTAAATTGTGTAGACGCTGCTTGCAGAGTCTCTTTACGTAGAGTGACAGTGTTTTGGACAGACACGACCCAACAAGACAGAGAGACATGCCTGCTCCATACTCTGACCCAAGTCTACTCAGTTCACAGAATATTATGGGTGTGATGTGGTTTGTCTCTATTCACATGCAGATAACCTGTTTCCTTGCATTTTGGCAAAACATTTACTATTCTCTGCCAACTTTGGGCAGTTTATTTATTTTTTTTTAAGAAACAGATGTTGGCAGTTTTGCCAGTCTCCTGACATTCTACTTCTAATGCCTTACATTATAGAGCAGTATACTCCTCATTTACTCGCAGAACTTATTCTAAAATGCAGTCAGTCCATCTTCTCATGAGTGGTTTGCCCAACATGTTTCTGTTCGGCTGCATTCATCTCGGCATTGCTTCTTTTGTCAGTCTTTGCTGTCAGCACAAAAACCTTGCAGGCGAGGCTCATGGTCATTACTGTCTCAGTGCTAATTTTTGCCTTGAGTTCCTGCACAAAGTCTGAGATTGGTTTTCACTTGCTATACAGCTTTGGCAGAATAGTCTGTTTATTGCCAAAACTGCAGTTCGCACACAGAACTCGCTCCTAAAATATTTACTGAACTCTCCAGAAGCACTTGCTTCACTTGTTTGAAACACAAATTGAGTTCACATAAGGAAACAGTGTCTCCAATCCACTTTGTGAAACTGTCCAGTTTCATTTAGCACCTTCAGACACACAAATTTGAGCTAAATTTTTCGTCATGAAAGACTGTAGAACTGTCATTTTTTCATCCATATTTTTTTATTATGATGGTCATTATTATATGATTGGTGCAAGGGTTTAGCAACAGTAGACTCCCTCCAAATCCATTTTATTTATCTCTGTGAAAGAATAGAAAACAAGAGGTTATAATACATTAATATCAGAAAATAGATAAACTGAAATAATATTTTTTATCCAGTCATAACAGTTTAAGATGTTGCTGTGCATCATCAGAGTAATGGTAACTGCACTTGTGTGTGCACTGAGTTACAGCTAAAGAAAAGTGAATTAGGAACTAATTGTCACTTGTTCATGGGAATGAATAACATTAGCACATTGCTGTCAGCCCACTATGTCTTAGTTAGGATGTGCACAAACATTTACTGCCAAAAAGCTCATCTGCAGGAACCCATTAAACTGAGATAACAACATGTCTCAGACTCATCTGCCCATTCTGATGTGACATTCCAATCCTGAAATAAGTGTCTCAATCGTATATTGTAGAAATAGTCATTTGTAAGCATTCAGATGTACTGCAGAGATCATCACCATATAAACAGAACTCAGAAGAAAAGGGTTTTACTAGCTCTAAAGTCAAATAAAATTTGGAGTCAATAGAGTTTGCAATTTGAGCCCACAACATATATTCAGGTAACACATGTTATATCTACATTAAAATACTAACAGGAAATGCTGTGATGTGAGTATGCACACAAAACTCAAAGGGCATATTTTAATGGCAGTGTCCTTTCAGTGGTGTCTGAAGCATTTAGAAATGCTTTCCAGACTGACAAAACTTTTAAAGAAGGCCCAAAACCAAGAAGGGGATTGCGTGCCCTAACTCAGGAAAGGAAAACAGGACTATGTATTGGCTAATCAAAGATGACAGCCACAGGTGGATTGAGATAACTGTGACTTAAATAAATAATGGTCACTAACAGCCAGATCACCCAACCTCCTTGTATGGGACTGAAAAGCAAAATTCTGAGGCAAAACTGGGACAAGAGTCAGAGCAGAGCTGCACTGCCTGCAGAAGCAGTCTGTACTTGAGATGGGAGGCAAGGATAAGGTTTGGGGAGCAAGGAGATAACTTTTCTGCCAGCGCTGTGTTTAGATTTGGAGGTGGTCCTAATGCTGCTTTTGAAGTCCTTTTGGTCAAGCAGTTTGTTTTTCCCAGGCTTTCCTCTTTCCCTGGACTGCTTTTTAGAAGACAATGCAAAGCAAAAACAAACTGCAATTAAGTTCAGGTAACACTAAATGTCTGACCTGAATCTACAAACACAAGGGATCTTTCAAGCTGAAGCTGGAAACTTCATCCCTATGTCAATGGTCTCAGTATTACTGCAAATGCCAGCTGAGATCATCTAACAGACAGAGCCCACAGGTAATTGTGTAAAGAAAACAAGGTACCCTCAGCATGGAGTCAGGACTTTAACTCTGTGCAATCTGGTTTCTGTTGGCTTAAAAAAACCACGTTATTTCCTATGTCTATTGCATGGTCCTGAAAGGATTGATTATAACACAATTTTTTCCTAGCTTAACAAACAAACTGTTATACCCAGCTTTGAAAACTGAAAAACCTCCATCTTTCAGGTGTTAACAGTTCAAACAAAAGGTCAGGTCTTAAAAGGTGAGCTTATACTGTTCTATTTGCTATAATTTGCATAGATACAATGCAGGGGGGACTTTTCTTTATGCTACAGGAAACAAGGAGTTTACATCAAAGAGCACTGAAAGGTGTTCTGTAAGTTCACAGAGCAAGAAACCCCTTTGGTCTACATATCTGGATAGAAATCTCATGAAAACAGGCTCTTCCATAACATTTCCAGTCATTTCTAATCCTAGCTGGCTCAGAAACATCAGAGTGATAACATTTCTCAAGTTATTTCTGTAGCCCTGGTTTTGGTCAAACGCAGGAAGCATGTAAACTTCCCAAACAAACAGAAGTCTGACAGACAGAGGAAGCCTCAGAAGAAAGGCTTACTTTAGATTTAGTTCATCTATGGGTAAAATTTTTTATAATATTAATAAAGATTCTTTGTACTTTCATCCCAGAATCATGGGACACCCCAAGGCCTAGTCTGTGCTTCAATTTTTAAATTCGGCAATTCTGTAAGCCCAGAGCTCCTTACTGCCATGGTTAAGACTACTTTCTCAGCTGCTCTATCTATATGAGACATTTTGTACTAACATAGATCATCTTGTTTCACTGAATCAAAATAAAACTCTATTTGGGGTATATTGCTGTGGCTGGAGGAGAGAAATATTTCAACATACACATAACTCCCCACTAGAAGGAAAAGTATGAGAACAGCATGTGCTTTTCTCATCCTGTACATCTGGTTTTTTTTTCTTTATCCATAATCCTTTCTCAAACAGCAGAGATGCAGGAGGTGATGCTTTGTGTGCCCTTCTCTCCTCTTTGCAAATGCGCTATCAGTAATAGACCCCAAAGACCTTATCTGTACTTGTTGTTTGATTTTATTCTTTTTTTCATGCCTAAATTGGGAGTTTAGAATTCAGTTCTCTTTTTGTTATTTCATAAGTTATGTTTACTCATTTCAAACTTTTCTGAACCTTCCTGTGAAGCCGTAAGACCCAAAGACACTGGCACACTATTAAATCATCAATGAGCTCTTTCTGTGTTGCTTTTTCAGAGAGTGGAGGTCAACATGAGAAATGCTGTGATGTCCAGTAGAAGTCACATTGAAATATTAATAACACCTTTTCTGTATTTTTGCCCACTGGTTTGTGATTTCACTTAGCAATTACATGACTACAAAGGAAAGCAGTGTGTCCAGTCCACATCAGCCCAGTCAAGATAGAAGATAATTTCTTACATAAAATAATCTTGACAGCTTGTTCTCCACAGCAGTTTTCCATGTACATTTAAAGAGAACAAATTGCAGTCTGCAGCTCAGCATTGAATTTGCCAATAATTTTACCAGTCTAAAGAAAACTGAAATGTTTGCCATTAATCAGTAGTATTGTTTGCTTGGCTTCTAGAATTGTCCAGTCTTAAGTACAAGAGACAAAACAATGCCAGGAGGAAGAATGCCATGCAGGCCTCTGAGACACAAATATCCCCAAACCCCAGAGGTTTGTTTGAAGTCCCTTCAAGGACATATAGAGAGACAGAGGAGAAAAGCTGCTGATCTGTGAGCAGGTCAGGAGACTGGGTGTATGGCTGCAGAAACTCTTCCCCTGCAGAACCCGTCCAATTCCTCTTGGCTTCAGCAGAAACAGATGGATCTGACCTCTCAGCAGAGCACCATCTTCTAGCCCATCATGTCACTTCTCAATTTTCATTCTTCAAGACCATCAAATGCATGTTTCAAAAACAGAAGGCTTTTGTGAAACAGAAGTGCTTAATATTTGTCAATCGATTTGTGATCTTCAGATGAAAAGTGCAAAGCATTATTCCTAATGACATGAATTATGAATTTCTAGGTCTTTAAAAATTTTCAGCAAATCTCATGAACTGCTAATGTCACAATCTTTCCTTTCTGGAAGTCCTGCCATATCGTGTTCTTCAAAAAGTTCCATATCACACCCCATAGATCTGAGTAGCAGACTGAGTAAAACTGGCAAAAAGTCATAATACAAATTCTAATTAGGTGGATGAAGGGGAAGTTTTAACTAAGGTAGTTCTAAATGCAGCTTAATAAAGTAGATATATGCCTGGAGACATACATGTATATATTCAATTCAGTTAACAAGTAATATACTCGGTACAAGGATTTTCCCCACTCTCATGAGTAAAAGCATTTTTTTTCAGTTTTGGGCTTATTGCCCATTTAAGATGGCATCAGAGTCATCTGACTCTTGAAGGGCTGAGGATTCCTCAGAACAAAAAACAGAAGCCAGAGTTTGGGAACTACAGGCTATAGGCAAACCATGTGCAAATAAAGGGATCTGAACCTATTAACAATAAGTACATTTTCCACTGATAGTTTGCTTTTTAAGTATAAACCATGAGCCTAGGAGTGCTTCTACAGCAGATACTTGAGCTCCAGTCACATCTTTCCAACCTAGAAAATACTAGCAAGAGAAGGAAACATGATCCCATTCCCCTCTGAGGTACCTGTTAACTTGACAGAGGCTAAGAGAGACCTCTGAGAGATCAGTGCTTTGGTGTCAGCCACAGATATCCTCTTCTTGTTGTGTCTCACTCAGGTTTTAATCCAGACTCAGGCAAATTTCGGGAGTAGAATGGTTATTCTCAGCAGAATCCTGCCTGAGCTCTAGCCATGCCCTGGGGCAGTTGGACGGCCCAGAGGCAGCCCTGGGCATTGCTACCAGCCAGTGCTCCTGCTCCCCGTGCTCGCAGCCAGGCACGGCCCCATGTGCAAACAGCATCCCTTACAGTCACTCGTGGTGGGTGCTTTCTGCTGGCAATGTTTGTGACTGCCTCTTCCCACTGCCCAGGGCTGGTGCCGGCTGCCCTGCTAATTGCTTTTAGCTAGTTGTTCCCACAAGGTTTGTTCCCAAGTGATCTTTCCCACCACCTATTTGCTGCTGTGCTTGTTCATTCCCTGGCTGCTGCCCTGGTTTGCAGGTGAGGCTCTCACAACAACCCCTGCAGTGATCCAACATGCGAAATCCATGGACTCCTCACTTCAGAACCAGAGGATACCCTTCGAGATTTTGTCCACTGAAACTTGAACACTGTTCAGAACCTTCCTTCCCCAGTGTGAAGAATGGTACCATGTTTTCTACTTTTTTAAAATCTGATTGTTCATAAAAGAAATTATCCCTACTACAGAAGAAAAAAATCAAATTATATTTTCACTTCATCCTATTCCATTAGCCTCTTCCAGACTCATTCCTTTAATTTTTGAACAGATACCAGCCGAGGGTGCCTCCCTCTCATAGCAGTAAGGGTGTTTCCTCAGCAACCAAATCATTATACTGTGTCATTGCCAGCATTGTTTTTGGTGACTTACCTTTGATCAGTAGTTATATTTTGTTATGCTGTTCTCCTAATAATGTAATATTTTTCAGTACTGCAACATCCTTAAATACAGAGCATTATATGTGTGCAAACCATTACCAGATCACATATCTCTCACTCAGATACAGTTGAAGAGATTCTTCTGAGTAGGAGCTAAACTTTTGCATATTCAAAACCAGAGGCTTCCAATGTGTAACTAAACAGATCTTTCCTTCAAAGTTTGCAACTTTCTTTCCAAAGTACAAGTCACTAGAGAGTGGACTTTCCAGGTGCTTCAGCTGAGTACCAAAACTTGTAATGAAAGTATCTTTTATCTGTGAGAGAAAGAGAAAAATAGACAGAATTCTACATGGAATTTCACAATAGATCTTAAAAAGCTTAACTTTATGTCCAGACTACAAGAGGCAACAAAATGAATTACAGCAATACCCTGGGTAAGAGTCTAACAGTTTGCAGAAAACATGTACATCACTAAACGCTAACTAATCTGTCAGGCGTATCAGGAAAAATCAAAGCTTACTACAACATGTGCAAATAAGGAGTTGATAAAAACGTTGAACAGTGTTAGATACAGAGCAGCCCACTGGGGAATTTCCATGAGAAATACAACCATTTGGTAACAATTCCCCAACCACAAATACTTTTTGAAATCTGCCAGCTGGCCAGCTCTTAATCCATTTAGTGTGTGCTATACTCACATTTTAGCTTCTATGGTGCTAAACCAAATGACTTTGCAGGAATATACTTATGCTAAATCTGAACTATTATGTGTATTAGTCTATTTGTGATCTCCTCAAAACCCAAAATAGCAGAAAATCTTTTTTTCCACAAAATCATTTATGGTGGATTGACTGTGGCTGGATGCTAGGTGCCCACCAAAGCCTATCACTCCCCTCCACAAGTGAACAGGGGAGACAAATACAACAAAGGTTACCGAGCTGAGAAAAGGGCAGGGACAAATCAGGGACCAAATTACACCATGGGCAAAACAGACTGGAATCAGGGAAGTTAAGTTGAATTCATTACTAACCAAAATCAGAGCAAAATAATGAGAAATAAAACAGATCTTGAAAACCACCTTCCCCCCATGCCTCTCTTCTTCCCAGCTCTACCTCCTCCCCTGCAGAGGTGCAGGAAGATGGGAAATGGAGGTTACAGTCAGTTCATCACACGTCGTTTCTGCTGCTACTCAGGGAGAGGGGTCCTTCCCCTGCTCCAATATGAGTCCTTCCCATGGGCTTCAGTTCTTCACAAACTGCTCCAGCGTGAGTCCCTTGCCACAGGGTGCAGTCCTTCAGGAACAGGCTACTGCAGCGTGGGTCCCCCACGGGGTCTCAAGTCCTACCAGCAAACCTGCTCCAGCGTGGACTCCTCTCTCCATGGGTCTGCAGATCCCTGCCAGGAGCCTGTTTCCCACAGGTTCACTACCCTATTTTGGGCATCCACCCGCTCTGGTGTGGCTTCCTCCATGGATTGCACGTGGATCTCTGCACCCTATGGACCTCCACGGGCTGCAGGGGCACAGCTGCCTCACCATGTTCTGCACCACGGGCTGCAGGGGAATCTCTGCTACAGCACCTGGAGCATCTCCTGCCCCTCCTTCCTCCCTGACCTCGCTGTCTGCAGAGCTGTTTCTCTCACATATTCTCACTCCAATCTTCTCTGGCTGCAATTCCTTCTGTGCAATAACTTTTTTGTTTCCCTTCTTAAATACATTATCCCAGAGGCACTTTGACCATGGCTGATGGGCTCGGCCTTGGCCAGCGGCGGGTCTGTCTGGAGCTGGCTGGCATTGGCTCTGCCAGACATGTGGGAAGCTTCCAGCAGTTTCTCAGAGAAGCCTCCCCTGCAGTCTCCCCACTACCAAAACCTCGCCATACAAAATCAATACACATGTTGATTGGCATCAATGTATTACATAATTCTTTACTTACTGATCCTGTTTCCGCTTTATTTTTGTTTTGCCTGGCAGTGGAAGTTTCCTGGGATAGATTAAAACTGAAACACCAGAAGAAAATAAAAACTCTTTTAAAAAAGACAGAGGAGAGAAAAAAAGCATTGCCAGAATCTGTATATTAATCTTTACAAAGGGTGATCAATACCAACACCACTGTTTGTCCAAGATGGTTAAATAGTAAGGAAATTAGTAATACTGCAGTCAGAGGGCAAATTTATTCACAGAAAGGGCAGGATGACCATGTGTCATCAGAGAAGCACGTTGTATTACTGTTTTGCTGGAGATAGTTCCATCATTCGTTAGTTGTTCTATTTTTGTATAAATTGAACCATTGTTTTTAATATGATTCAGACTTTTTAGATGTATGTTTAAATGATTTTTAACCTGTCCACAAAAGTTGCTTTTTTTTTTTCCTGTAAAGAAAACAGCTTTAGCACTGATTGAGTGTTTATTGCAAGACTCTAGTGGGTATGAAAAGAGTTTCAGATTATTTATCACAGAATCATTGAATGTCCTGGGTTGAAAGGGACCTTAGAGACCAACTAGTTCCATCCCCTCTGCCATGGGCAGGGATGCCCACCATTATATCTGGTTGCTCAGGACCCCATTCAAACTTGACTTGAACACTTCCAGGTATGGGACATCTCCAGCTTCTCTGGGCAACCTGTTCCACTGTTTTCCACCCTATGAGTAAAGAATTTCTTTCTAATACTTGTTCTAAACCTGCCCTCTCTTAGTTTAAAACCATTGCTCCTTGTCCTGTCACTAACTACCCATATAAAAAGTCCCTCTCCCTCCTTTTCCTAAGCCCTCTTTAGGTACTGTAAGGCTGCAATGAGGTCTCCCTGAAGTCTTCTCTTCAGGCTGAAGAGCTCCAGCTCCCTCAGCCTGTCTTTGTAGGAGAGGTGCTCCATTCCTCACCTATTGAGCTCCTGGGCAGTGGCAGTGTTGCCCTGGGAAAAGTTTCTAAAGAGTTTGATGTAATACAAATCCAGAAAGGTGTAAATATTGATATAGACATTTTTCTGTGCCGCATTCACTACTTAATTTAATTAAATTTTAATATTTGGCTTGAATATTAAATATTTAAATTAATTTAATAATTAACAGTCACTCTGGAATTCAAGTGCTACGGCTTTGTGAATTCTATGGGAAAAATCAGCATTAAAATTATTTACAGCTTTTTACAAAGTTATAGAAAAAAGGAATGGTAGGGACAATGTTAGAAACTTTGTTATATACAGTCCTAAGAGATTTTGACTGAAAATCTGTGCAGTTCAGATCACAATTCTTGCCAATGCCATTATTCGCCTTTTCTCCCCAGGAGATTATAACATCCTTAACACCATATAAGAAACTGCATAATGAGGCAGGAGTTAATTGTGTTCTTATACAAATTTAGAAGACAAATATATTATCTACTTATACATTTCTGGGGGTATTTTTGTTTGGGCTTCTTTTTCCTCAGGTCTCTTCAGTTACTGGATGTCTTCTGTCCAGTTCCTGTTTCTATTTTGGGAATCTCACAGAAGGGAGAAGCTGAAACATTTTCAAAGGACAAAAAGAGATGCTGGTATTTTAAAAAAGACTGCAGCCTTTCCAGGTGGAGCGATAAGTGCAGAAAGTTGAAGTGCTTTTCCAAGGACAAAACAGAATACAGTTCTCATTTCTTGTATGATTGTGATCCACTGAATATACTTTACCCATTATGCAAAAATGAGGTGTACTTGACAGATAGATGTATATCACTGATAAAATTCATAACAATTTATGTCTATGGATAATCTAACATAAATCAAATAAATTTCTTATGACATGTGGCAACATAAATAAGGGCTTTTCCTTTCCTTAAAGCCAATTATTTTCTCCTTCTCCGATACTACTGATGCTGCTGTTGTGGGCAATTAACATGAGAGATTTTAAACAACAAAGATTTATAAAAATGAGCTAGTGAATGGGAAACATAAAAACCCTTAGAGTACATGTGATTTGATGTCTGAGTAATGAATATATATTTATAGTGCTAGAGGATTATCGAGAGAAAATAGCCTGGCTTGTTAACACCTGATCAGAGGGATTCACATCGGACTGATAAAATAAAAAGAGGGATCTTGTTAAAGTGCTGGAAGTTGATGGAGTGTTTGGTTACTGATAGTCTCATTCTCAGCAAGATTAACAGTGTTTATATGATCTAATTATAGGGGAAATTGGATACAAAATGTTATCATATCTTTAAATGGGAGACTCAGGATGAGTTAGTGGAAGTTTTAAAAGGCTGGGCAGGAAAATGTTGATTAGTAGCACTCGTGACTTGGAAGATTTGAACTGTTACATTTAGGAAATAAAAACTTTAAAAATAATTTAGCAAAGGTATGGGGCTCTCTGAAGCTGCTAATGCTCCCTTTTCTTCAGAAAATACTTATAGGAGCACTGAGAGAAGATGGGCAGAGGAAACAGCACGAACAGACCCAGGGACCAGCCCAAAGCATTGCCAGCTCTGGCTCCCATCCAGACCTTGGAGGAGGCACCTTGGAGCTGCTTGCCTCACCCCTGGAGTCTTACTGAGACCCCAGGCACTGTCTTGGATGTCAGAGTTGGGAGGTTCTGTGGTGACAATGGTCACTCCCATAGTGAACACCCAGCTGAAGTACAGCACCCCAGAAACCCAGACATTTGGTGATACCTCAGCTATCTGGCAACTCAAGGACAATGTTTTAGGTGATACTTCACTCAGAGGGAGGGAAAACCAGACAAATGGCTATGAGCTCAGACTCCAGGTGGTACAGCCTCATTTACAGCACTGTGGCCTCCCTGGGACCTTCTGTGTCCCATCCAGCTGGTTAGATCCGTCTGGGACACACTAGCACTTGCACGGTGAATGTTGGTCAGGGTGTGGGAGCTGGGAGTAGGATGGAGTGCCATATTGACCCCAGGGAGAGCCCTCCTTGGAGGGACAGCTGCCTGCATGCCACCCAGTCCTGACCTCCTCACAGGTTGTATAGAGGTTCCACAGTCAAGCTGAGGAATCCTTGTAATCTGGGAGAGCAGAAATGTGGGAGATGTGAGAAAGAATAGAAGATCCAGTGGTGGGCTTGGAAGGTAACTTTGGAGCATCCACAACCTCCTGGAAAATGTTGCCTCTGCACCAGAGAGGGGCAGGACTGTCCCCTCTGGTCTCAGGTGGCTTGGTGTGGTTCATATACACCATAAAGCTGGACCCATCTCATGACTACTCCAGCCAGGCTGAAACCTTTCAGAGTTTCAGTGCAGCAGACCTCCAGGTCTGGCAAGTCTGTCTGGCACCCAGTTCCACTGCAGTGGGACTCTGCATCTTGCACAGGGCAAACTCTTCTCTAGTTGTATTTAATCAGCCCCTCAGCCATCCCGCAGCAGTCGTGATAATGTTATTGTTGACTGGCCACAGGAACTGTAATTGCTGTGTCAATCTAACACTGGGTAGACAAGATCAAGATATATGATGAGATATTAACATCAGTTAAGGTCGTGGAAGGATATACATATATATACATATATATATATAGACATGTATGTTGATTTCAAAGACCATCTAAGTCAGTTGGGAATTTCTTATTTATCACCATTAGTTTTAGCTTAAACCCTGGGGGACTGACATTTAAGGGAGCTAGCAACTGTGCAGGGACTCCAGAGACAAGTTTACACAAAAATTTTTTCCATTTGCTTCTTAATGACCTCAGTCACCTCTCCCTATGACTCAATTTCCCCACCTGCAAAAGGGGTAAGCCTGACCTTCCTTGGAGAAGGATGAAAATCTACAGACAAAAATAGGCGAGATGAGCTGGGTATTTGCATCTGGTAATAAGGGAAGAAATTAAAAATAAAAGAAGATGAGAAACTTAATCAATTTGAGTAAATGTGTTTGCTTCTGGTGGGAAAGCTGATCTCACAGAAGAATTTGTTTGCTATCACCAGAAAATTTCTCATCAGCAGCTGCAGAGATTAGTAATCTGCAGCTACCCAGAACTCAAATCCATACTGTCTGCATTCAGAGTGTGTCATTATCAAACTCCTGTTAATCACTCAGTTAGTGCAATGGTGGTAGCTAAGGCTCATTCCCAGTCTCAGACCCTGCCCTTGGTAACATAAAAAGCAAAACTCTCCTTGCCGCTCCTTCAGGAAGCAGCTTGAGACAGGGCTCAGCTAGAAATCAAGCTGGAAAAAGAAGTCTGGGCTCTAATCTAATCAATGGAAACTCTCCTCACCTCTACAAAGCCAGGGTTTTGCCCTGTATCCAAAAATAAATATCAAGGATTTTCCAGTACGTATCTGAGACTTTTAAGAACGAGCCTGGATGGGCTTCCACCAAATGGCAGCAGCCAGCAGCACCCTTGGAAGCAGCATTTCTGAGCATCTCCTCCATCAGAACACTGAATGAAATGTGCTCACCGAGGCTTGCAGCTATTGCACTCCTTCCGTCATATCACAGAGCTGCTGACCTCAGAAACGTGTTTTAGAACATTTTCTAGCTATAGCCAAGCTAGGAGTTGCTTGTCTGGAGGGTGTTTTGGAAGATAGAGCAGCCACCTGCTCTG
The DNA here is from genome assembly GCA_013400975.1 of Atrichornis clamosus. Taxonomy (NCBI): domain Eukaryota; kingdom Metazoa; phylum Chordata; class Aves; order Passeriformes; family Menuridae; genus Atrichornis; species Atrichornis clamosus. The sequence continues at coordinate 19,100 of WBMZ01004586.1, read as the reverse complement.
AATAACTGAACCAAGTGACTCTCACATGTTCAATTATATTTTCATTGGTTTCTACAACTACTGGGAGAGTGCAGGGCAGGACATGAGCTCCAGTCACATACCTAGAAATGCAGAGAAAGACACAGGATTCAATAATATCTCAGCTTTGCACAATCCCGTAACAGCAGCCCTTAGGCACATGAATCTTCCATTAAGCACATTTTTGGAACCAGGCTGATGGTCAGGGAGGGTTTTGTGTTTGCTTGATAGATTTACAATAGGATTTCATTGGCTTTCTGCTCTGCGCTAGCTGCCTCTTGCTTCTAGTTAAGCATTCAAAGAAATACCCTTGGGTTTTGACTGCATGAGAACCAAATCTGATGAACTGAAATGGCTAAAATTTGAACATCTTGCCTAGGAGTTCATGATCCTTGGAGAGGAGTAAGGAAGTCTTGTCACAGAGATAGCATGAACACTCAGGCTGGCCAAAGCATCAGAGTTTCCATGTGCTGCCACTAAATGCTGACATTTGGGTTGATTTTTTCTGTCATGAAGAGAAATGCAAGATACGGCTGTTTGTGTAAATCAAGACGCACCTTAAAGTACGTGCCACCCTCTGTCACCAGCATAGGCAAGGTCCAGTGAAGGACACACATCACTAAAGGTCAGTGAGCAAAAAATGCAAATGGAAATTAAAAGCATCAGAAGGAAGGAGACAGTAGTTTTCAGGGAATGTGAGAGGAAGGGTGGGCATCCGAGATGCAAGCCACCAAGGCTGACCTCAGACCATGAAAGGAAAGAACACCACAGATGCCAGTAATAAAAGCAGATGGGGATGTGACATAACATTGACTTCCCAATACATCACTGACTAATAAAATGACCAATACCATAATGATGATTTTCACCACAAAAATCCACAAGTGTCTAATGACTTCAAGGACAGTATACTCATTTTGTAGATGACAAATATTAACGAATGACTCGATTAAGAGCCCCATAACCCACCACTCAAATTTAGAGTAGTTTGCCCCAAGCTACACAATGAATTGCCATGGTGTATTGTGAAACTGACTCCACATTTCAATGAGGAGATATTTTCTTCTCCAGTTACAGTAGTAATAACCATGGCTTTGTTTTCTTTATGGTGGCATTAATCACAAATGGTGGAGTACAAAGGAAACATACCCAATATATATTAGCAAAAATAATAGTAAGATTTAGCCATTTTATAGTTGTTCTTGAAACAAATAAACACCATTGTAAAGATAAGTGGTTTGGGGTCTTTTTTGGTATAAGGCTTTACACTGCTTTTTATCTTAAAAAAGAAAAGCACTGCCTATTAAAAAAAAATTAGGATTTTCTGCCTTCTAGCTACAGATGTAAGCCACATTACAAAATTGTCTAATGCTGATGCAACTGCTGATCATAGTTGTGTTGGTCATTTTAACAAACCAGACCCACAGCTTTGATTTAGTCACTGAATCCACCAAACCTAAACGCAAATTCACCCTTTGCCATTTTCATGCTGGAAGTGTGGCTCAGAAAGCCACCTCAATAATCTTGCCTATTCACTCATTCGGCTTTTATGAATGGAAACCAGAGATCTGGGGTATGGGTTATAGTGGGGTGGTTTGGTTGTGGTTTGGTTTTATTCTGAACAGAATACTGCTTTTTCTACTGTGGGTGTTTATGTGATTTTATATAGCCTGAGTTCATTCAGATTAGGTCAGTTCATCCTGAATTTGTCTGTAAACTAACCAACACAAAATTACAGAGAGATTCAAGACACATCTTTCCATGTGTATTTTGTGCAGAGAAATATCACCTAAGAGAAGGACAACCAGTTTCCACAGAACTGCAATATGTTTTACTAAATACAGAAGCTGTATTCTAACAGTCTGGTTTAATTTACAGAAACTTACAAATTTCTGTGTTATTGTTCAGTTATTTATTTCCTTATTATCAGGCATTTTATTTTTTTATTGTTCACATCTGAAATTGAGCCTACATTTTTTTAGCAAAAAACAACTAGTTTATTTCAAAAGAAAGCTTCATCCCACTGTGCAAGTTCTGGTGTATTTCACACAAAAATACAAGCTCTATCTGTTTGCAGGAGAAAAGAGCTATTCAGCTATATGAAGGGGTTTATATAAAAAATACAAATATTAATTCCTAACTAGACTGCTGCTAAATATGTTGTGCATTGTGTGTTTGAACACATATTTACAGAGGGAGGCATCTTGCATGTGATCTTCTCTTACCTTCCCACTGCTCTAACTCAAAACCAGCCAGTGTTCAGCCTGCCCATTTTCACATGGGAAGCAGGAAACAAGGCAGAGATTTATCAGCTGTGCCCCACTGGCGTTTAGGAATATCAGATATTTTATACAATAATTATGCAGCATTTTACCTAAATTGACCACTCTTAGGGAAGCAAATTTGGATTGCTGTGAAAACCAAGGCTGAAGGTATGAAGGATAAGCTTTTCCTCACTTAGCTGCCTAAGAATTAGGCACTTTCTTTAAATGATCACCCAAGATTCCTCTTGAAACTGTCATCCAAACAACCTCAGGAAGGGATGAATGGTCATCGTCAGTGCCTGCATTTCTCTGTTGAACATGAGAGAATTTAAGTTACCATCTCGGACTCAATATCTAATACTTAGAAACAATGTTAGCAGACATGAACTCAAGCATGAGAAGTACATGCCAAAAATACTTAGCAGTTTTAAAAACTATAATTACACGAGCAGCACAAAAAAGCTTCGCCCAGATATAGATTTAAAAAACTATCACTCTGCTGTAAATCTGTATCTAAAATTTGTTAGAACAAAAAATCTAAGACAAGATGTTAAAAATAGGTGTGACAGGTGTATATTTAGATATCTAAAGAACTGCAAAGGATTTTTTAAAAGTGTATCTACTGAGCAGACCCATATGGGCTTGAGGGCAGCTACTAGCATTTGGTATTTTTGAAATGAAGATATGTGTTGGAAGCTTTAAACTGATAGAGAAATCTACTTTATGCCATCACTTTTCTTATTATTGATTTTTTTCCTACTTTTTTTTACTGTCCACAACAAGAAGATCAAATTTTGTTGTATTTTTAATATTAGAATTAAGGGACAGAATTCAGATGTCCTGAAATCTTGCCTCAGGTGAGAGTCAAGCAGAGTCAAGCACTCCAGCCCAGGTGTTCATGCTTACAATTGGACAGGCAATTCCCCAGCATCATTACACTGCCAAGGAGCTAAAATTCACCATGCAACTCGTTTGCATGTGCTCAGAAACACCCCAGCCTGCAATGACCTTTTCTTAATTATGCCTTTATTTATCTGCAGACTCTCTCTGCAAGAATGTGCAGGAGCACCTTGAACAAGAAAGTGTCCCCAAACAGGCCTAATGAGTTCTGACAGCAAGGGGGACATTACCTGGAGGGCAGTTGGTGAAAGTGGGAATAGGTCCTACCTCAACCAACCCCCTGAGTAATTCTAGAGCTTTCACTTGAAAATCTCAGAAATCATAATGGATGATTTTTGTCTGCTTCAAGCCAGTGATGCAGAACAGCCCTCAGAAGGAAAAACACAAAACAGCTTAAATGTGTGTATCAGAGAATCAGAGAATCATATGTTGAATAACCTTGAAAAGGAAAAGATCTCTGAGACCATTATGTCCAACCTTATATGTGTGGGCATATACCTGTGTCAGTGGCAGCATTTATGGTCTGTGTGGAAACGGACTGATGTTTAGAGATGTTTTTCTGGGCTTCTTCATAGGAAACAGGGGAAGAGGAGGATGAAGAAAGACATTCAGTGCTCTTTAGCTGGCAAGTGATTAAAAATGGTAGATCTATCCCAGTGGATGGTAGATGCCTGTCCCAGGAAACATCACTTGTATCAAAACTGCTTCTGAAAGCTTGAATCTGAAAATACCTTGAAAGATGGAGGCTCCTTGAGAGCCTTCTAGTCTTATCATGCATACAGAGAATTGTCTGTAATTACAGACAGGAATATTTTTCTGTTCTTGGTACTACTAAAGACTTGGATCTCTTAAACCATAGCCAGTGACAGGAACCAGCCTAACTTGCATGATAAAACCCTGCACCACAAGAAAAATGCCAAAACAACAAGCACCACATTCTTAGGACTAAAAATTAAAAATAAAATATAAAAGGATAGACAGGGAGAGATATTTGCCACCTCCTAAGAAGATTTTTAAATCAAAGGGGGACACCGTGATTAGATTATGGCCCCAGAATGACAACAACTCAACTTTCTCTTTGAACTCAGAGAGGCTCCCAGGATGAAGTGGTGTTCAAAGACAATTCCTTTGCATGAATAATATGGGGGAGGGTTTAATTACCACCTCCTCTCATTCTTCATCTTCGCTAGCCAGAAAGCTCAGGTTTCAGCAGTTTTGTTTCTCACTGACACTGTGGCAGACTGGGGGAAGGGAGAGGAGGGTGGAAATACTACAAGGCTGGGAAAAAAGGGAAGCAGCCAGTGAGCTGTAGCAAAAAGAACAGAAAAGAAAAGAAAAGAAAAGAGCACTGCCTCATTCATTTATAAACCAGTGTAAAAAAAAGAAAAAGGAAAAGAAAAGAAAAGAAAGAAAGCACTATCCCACTGATATTATAAATCTCTGGAAAGGGTAGTGTCAGAAATCACAACTCTTGTGCAAAACAATCCTGTGGCTCAAAACTCATCTCACTCAGAAGTGTTACATTACAGCTGTCTGGGAAGCATGGTATATACTGAGCAAAGCTGTTTCAAGCCTGGTTTGACTCTGGCTGTCAGCTTAAGCAGGGCTACAACAGATCCAGACCAAGAATGAGTAAATGCCAAAGTTCCCCTGTGTAAATAAAGACTGGATTCATGTTGTCTTTATATTCATGTTGTCACTTATCCCTTTTTTAATGGACACAGTATTAAGCACTGCTAATGTTATTGGCCAATAACACCAGACAAAGAAGTGTGAGTCTGTTTTCAACACGTTTCAAGTCTTTTCCAATGCAGTTGATTTGAGCTCCTATAATATTCACTCAGCTCAGAGCAGAGGTAAGAAATGCTCTTAGTTAATATTATTAGAAGTTTACAATCAGCCATGCTATCACTTGTCCTGCAGACCTGTTAAAATATCTGCAATAAGAGTGCCCTCTCTGGACAGGAGTAAGCTCGCCACACACAGTGCAGAGAAAGGGATCTGGCTGTGTTTCCTAACTCCGAACGGCTCAATGCTCTCCCCTTGACGCTCGGTGGAGATTCACCCCTGGCTGTTCTCTGCCCAGCCCCTTTGCCAGCTGAGGACCTCTGCGATGCAGTGTCCCCGACGCAGGAGCCGCCCGCCCTTCCTGACGTGAACCTTCCCTCGCCAGACCCTGCTGTGAGTCAGCTGGCACCGATTACTGTGTTGTGCAAAGCTCGTGTTAGGCAACAGCAGCTGCGTGAGGAGGCAGATTCCTCCCAGGCTGCTGCATTTCCAGTGGTTTCTGACTAACTATCCTTGTCCATGCCAGGTGTCAATGGGACACCCCACCATGAGGGAAAGGCTTCATTTGCTCTCCTCCAGCCTCCATCCTGGGTGGAGGTGAAAGGGAGCAGAGCAGGCAGTTAGAGCACACTTGGCTGGGTCCACCCAACCCAAGGACACCTAGGACTAGAAAGAAAGGATCATCCCATGTCTGATGTCTGGATTACCAAGTAGAAGCAGTGTAGGGTGTGAAGAGCACTCTCGGGACCTCAGTTTCAGCTCAGGTTTCCACATTCCATCTTCTCCTGTGCTAAACAGCAATGGGCTTTCCTAGAAAAGTGCTCCAGCAGCTCTGCCTGCTGTGCAGAGCTCGTATGAAGACTCAGCACAGGGACATAGAAGGTTTTGGCCATGCACAAAGTGCTGGAGCCCACCCACACTGTGGGCAAATGCTCCTCCAAACCTTAGGGACTTACCCAGAGAACTACATGGGCGAAGCCAGAGGCAGCCCCACAGATGCTCATATAGTCAAGAAACATGGGCAGAAAGAGAACTTACACTTAAGTGTGGTCTCAGGGCTATTTATACCCTGCAGAGGTAGCCTGTGAGCCCCTTTTGTGGCATGTACAATAAGACAAGCCTAACCCTGCACCACACAAGGTACTGCCTGGGTGATTATCCCCAGCAAGAGGATGAGAGAGAACTGGGGAGTTTTCAGTGGGGCTGCTGATTTCTGTAGGAATAGAAGAAGACAGAAAATAAGCAAAAATATTTTTAAAACCCTTTTAGATTTTGCTTCTTTGAAAGATTCCTCTCTATTTTTGAGAAAGAACCAGAAATGAGCAAGTATAACACATCACCATGAACTAGCTCTACCCACCTCCACACCTTGGGGGATTTGGTTTCTGACGTGCATTTACCGAAACAATGCCCAGTTACTGAGGGGTTTGATCAGCCACACAGAGGATGACGAAACAAATGGCACCAGAGGAGATGGAAGTTCCCAGTAGCAGACACACGATAAGGATTCAGAGCACTTTGCAACCCTGCCCTTCCTGCTGCTGCCAGCTCAGGCAGCTCAGGCAGCCCACACAACTGCTGAGCTGATTGGGGGAAGACCAGCTCCTGCAAGAGAGAAGATAAAGTAAGAGACATGGACAGATCATCAAAAATTAATGATGGAAAAAAAGTGAAAATACTTGTAAGAGAAAGTTTTCACTATGCCAGAATCATTATTAATCCCCTGCAACTCCCTGTGACTAAGAGTTGTTAAACTTCATTGGCATTTCAAAATGTAGATATTCCATTACACAGGCAAAAACCAGCTAAGATATTGGGATATGAAAAGGGGATTAACTGCAATGGGCATTTTTCATTCATTTTTTAAGTTTACTTTTTTCAACAGTGTTTTTTAACTTCTGGCAAGTTGTTTTTATCTCCTCTATTTTAATTTTTTTTTATTTGTCAGTGTTTTTTAACTCCCATGCCAGTTTCTATGAAATTAATCACAGTGATAGACAAATTTCCAAAATGTTAAGGTATTTCAGGCACTGGCTGAAACAGTGTCCAGAAGATGACTAAAATCAATTTCCTAACTGAGATCAGCATGGCCACAACCCTTAGTAGACACCACAGAAGCAAAAGTTTACAGGAAGCAAGGCTTGCTGCTCACGGTATCACTTGTTTTGATATGAAATTATATTTCTAGAATTTTCTTTTTCACTTCTTGTGTGACCTTTTCTCTTCAGGGTCTTCTTCACAGGTAAATCTAATGTAGCATCTTTGTCTTTCATTGCTTTGCACAACACACTGCTTTTTGAGCAACATGAGACTTTGAAATATCTGTGCAAAGAAAGACTGGCATTCAAGAAATATCTGTGCAAAGAAAGACTGGCATTCAAGTTTCCAACCTGTTCAGCTATAAATGGAAACCATGGAGACAACATTCAAGTCTTTTGCCTAACAGGGATAATATCACAGTAGGCACTACCAGGCTGCTTAGACACCCCATATTCCAAACTCAGGTAATCCCAATAGATCTCAGCTGAAAGCCCACCCTGCTTTTGAATGCAGAGCTGGCACTGCAGCTGGACAGAGGTGACAAAGCACCTCTGGGTTGGTAATGGAGAAAAAGCTAAGAGGGGCAAAGGGCTGAAATGTTCCTCTGAGACCACAGACAGGCATACATGAGTTCCGATCTCTCTGAGCCTCCTCAGTTCTCGTGTGCACCTGTAAACTCCCTTTGAACATGCAGATGGGGGGCTCTGATGTCTTTGGGACCTCCTACAGGGAACATGTGATACTGCCTCCTGAATCTTCAAGCCTGCCTTAAGCTTACACTGTCTGAAATCAAGTAAAAGGGCATAAATTCACCTCTTACAAAGCAAACAGTGACAGCACATTAAAACACATGGCCTTGTACTTCCTCCATAAGAGAAGGACTAGAGCAGCTAAGCAAACTCAAAGGCAGGATGCAAGATGAAAGCAGCTTTGAGAAGAAGGATTTGAAGTTTTGGTTTTCTGTTGCTCCATTCTAAAGATAACAATCAAACCTCAGGAAGGGGTGAGGTGGCACCCTATTTTTACGGACTGTGAGTGTTGGTGCACAGATGCTATGGAATTTTCTCTAGCTGGGGCCAGGACTTGAGTTCGGTATGAAGAATCCCTCAGGGATGGCTTTGTACTTCCTGAGGAAGCAGTAAAAATGTTATAGGTCTCTGCAATGACTGGTGTTTGCCTGCTTTCACAAGTCACCTCAATACTTTCACTCACGTTTCTGCAATACAAGAAAAAATGAACATCCCTATTTTTTTCCTTTGTTATGAGGAATTGTAACTAAAGGATGGATACTAATTCCTGCTGCCCTGGTTACCAGAAGAGAGAAATCCTTGGTACATCCGTCAGCTGAGGACACCAAAGGGTGAATCCAGGGAAAAGCCACCAGCTGCTGTTCCAGAGCACCAGGAGGAGGCAGACTGTAGGTTCAAAGGATGTTGCAGACATGCCTGGAGCGCAAGTGGGGAAGAAGTGTCTGTTAACTGTCACTTCCCCTGGACCAGAATGCAAAGGGCATTGGCAAAATCTTCTCTTGTTCTTTTGAGAACAGAGATTTATGAGAAGCTGTTCTGTAATTTAGTTCTGCTTTTCCCACGATTTCTCTGTCTCCACTCAGGATGGCTCCCCTTCCAGCAAGGAGTACAACTTACAAAAATGAAGAAAAAAGCCCAATCTTCAAAGGGCTGCAGCACATTGCCATAATGCCGTCATAGTAAGGACATAGCTCCATCTATACAGGCAAGATCAAACAGCATCCTGCAGAGTCAGGATGCTATTGCATTACAACATGATTCTTCCCCATGACAGATTTGGCCAAAAGCCAGGCAATGAAATGGGTCTGCTCAGAGTGAATGGACTTGGGGTCTTAGACAGCAGTTAGAGATTTATGCTGCTGCTGTTGCTTCGATCTCCAAAACCCTCACTTCAGAAATCAAATCAAGACACTGTTCCCCAGCATTACAGGCTTAGCCAGCCATCTGCAGACCAATGGTGTGAACTTTGTGCCTTGTGTGTCATCACTGCAGCTAAACATCTTGCATTTTTCTTTCAAAAAATGTGTTCATTGAGTTAATCACTAATAATAATTGATATCAGTTAATACTAATCTTCAGAAAACATAGGAAGGAAAATCCTTTGGGAATATTCCTAGGTAAGCACATCAAGAAATCATGCTGTGCTCTCCTTTTCTAATGTAACTGCCCATTCAATGATAGCTTGATAGGAAGTGGTAAAGATCTTTTTGTGGCACTTTGCTGCCAAGATGTTTTAATGAAAGGCAATCATCAGGACATAGCAACCTGATGTACCAAGAAATGCCACAAAATCAAGAGAATTTTGTGAAGAGATTTTATCATTCCTTCTTCATAAATCTGTACTCTTGATTTTGGTCTCAAAGTCATGGATGTACTTCATATTCCTTGCAATATGCAGGATGAATCCATCAGTGCTATGGATTAGAAAGTGGAGAGTGAGAGAAATGAGCCTGTTTAGGCTTGGTGAATCTTGCAGGACTAGCAGAGGGACTGAGATCCTTAATGAATCTACATCAAGGGGGCTTATGTCTGCTGTAATCTGGAAGTTGCCAAATGTTTGCTGCATGCATGTAGGATTGTACACAGTGAAATTTATGCTGCATACTCATCTGAGATGAGTCACAGAATATGCTAAGATCAAACCCATTGCAAAAAAACCCCAAACAAAATTGCTAAGGGATTTGCACAAAAACATAGATTAGCATGACCTGAATGAGTGCATTTGATTGGGTCAAGTGACGGGTTGCAAAATCTTAAACTACTGTAACATAATTCCCAGCAATCATATGCCTAATACGTTATCATGTCTGTGTTTGTTCTAGTAAATGAAATTAATTAGAGTCTGTCCACTGGTTCTGAAGGGTCATGTTATGGTTTGTGTTCTCACGACTGGACTGGAGCCTGCAGCTCATCCTGACTGATTTGGGACGGTACGGACAGCCTGACCTGCTGTCAGATGAGCATATTCAAAAGAAAAAAAGATTCTTTCTTGACCTCAGAAAGCTAAAACCTCTGCAGGTGGCATTATATGTTATGGGAGGACACAACTCTCTCTGGAAAGTACTTGCAGACAAGGGACTTTTTAAGTGCCAAGTCCAGCAGGACCCAGAGTTTCAGACAGATAGCAGATAGACAATGGCACGTTTTACCACTGGTCACAGAATATGAGTGTTTGCAAAATCACTGTTTAAATAATGGATTAATGGTGGACTTGGAAGTACTGGGTTAACAGCTGGACTTTGAGATCTTTTCCAATCTAAATGATTCTATTCTACGATTATGCTAAGTTGTGTGTTTTACTGCACAGTCCATTGCATAATAAAATCAGCAGTGTAAGCTATGTGTAACATCTAGAAACAGGCACTGAAGATATTTTAATCATCAGATCACTGCATGTTCTACAGACACAGTGGGTAAAAACCACTCACGGAAACACAGGAAGATGCAATGGGGGGATGCCTCTTTAGCCAGGATGTTCCTTTAAGAGTCAGTCCACATCATAACACAACAGCTCTTAATTACTTTAGGAAGATGCTGACTTTCTGGAAAGATCTTGGAAAACCATTCAGCCTTCACACCACTCCCCTTCTACCTAGGAGTGTTGTTCCCAGCTTGGAGGTCAGACACACAGGGGCTGCCTGTAGCCTGCAGGGGGGACAGTGGGTAGCAAGGCTCACAGCTCTCCCTGACAGATGTACATGGCATTGTTTCCACGAGAATTTCCCCTTCCAGAGGACTTCCCCTTCCCGGCAGTGGAAAGACTTTCCCCCACATAGGCTGGACTGTCGATGTCACTTCAGAGCACAGCGAGTAGCAGCAGGAAAAGCTGAACTCTACACCAGGGCACATGAACGCTGCCAAACCTCTGTCGATTCACTGGTGGCTCTGATATGTCACCTCCTCCTGTGGCTTTTGTCAGGGAAAGGACCTCATCGTCAAGGCTTCAGTTGGACAACAGGCAGGGTCTTTGAAATCTGCCCTCATAACCAGAACTGAAAACAACATTTTCAGAGAAAGATCAGCAGAGCCAGTCGAATCAGCAGGCTCTGCAGACTGTCACTGCTCGCATGTTTCCTTTGTTACCAGCACATACATTCAAATGTATGTTTGCAAGAGGGCTGTGGCACACTTGCCTGTGTAAATCAAATTGTAGAGGAAAGCAAGAAAAGTCTTTGCCTGTGATGAGATCTCACCTGCTTTGTGTGCAAGCTGCTGGAGAGCATTAGTACTTTCTGATACTTGTTTTTAAGCAGCCCTGTTCTCTTCAGGTTCATTTCCTGCTCTGCAATGCAACACTGTCAGCCATTTTCACACATTCTGCGCAAAAACGTTCATCTACTAAGTGACTGCCTGAGCATCTAATAACCCAAACAGCTCAGCTGCTGTGTGCTGCAACCCAGCCTTCAACCCACATGCCAAAAAAATCCATGAAGGCCAGACAGCTCTCAAAGTGAGACCTGCACCCTTTCCACAGCCTTAAGGACCTGCAGTCCTTCCCACAGGATATGACAGGCAAGAAAGAATTGAGGCTGAAAAAAAATCCATACTCTTGGGCCAGGCATTGATTGCTAGTGTTGTCACAGAAGGTGGTGCTGTAGACAAGTGTGCTGGGTCCCATCTTGAGATGCACCCTTTCTTGCTAAGCTGTGTACATCACAGCCACATTACCACACAGCCACGCTGCTCAGCAGCCAGCTGGGAGGTGCACAGCACCACACAAGGGTTAGGTTTACTCCTGATTTTTAGTTGCTTTTGATGGAAAACGTGTCACTAACTCAGAGCTGATTCTCTCATGTGGGGTTTCCAGAGAAAGGAACAAGAGATACATATGCCCTCTGATTTCTGGTGAATTTTTATACAACATGGGCAGAAAATGGGATTTTAAGTTGTGTGAGTGCAGCTGAGGTCTCTTGGGGAAGCTGTGTTCAGATGCCTGCAGGATGGTGACCCAATTCTCATGGAGATGGTGATGGTAGGGAGGGGCTGTCAGTTTAGTAGTATTCACCTTCGTAATATTGATCTGCAACATGAATTATGTTCCTAGGAAGTGAGCAAGAGACCTTGTTAATAATTAACAAGAGACCATGTACTTAGGTAAAGTTGCAACTTTCACTGAACTGTTTGGTAAGTACCAGCAACAGAAAAAAGAGCATCCTAAAAATTAATAAAAGGGATATCCCATGTCCTTGCCTAAATCTCATACACTCTAAGAAAATCTCACTAGTTCTTTTTTTATTTCTGTTAATGAAAACTTCATTTCAAGGAAAATTGAAACTCAATGAGAATTTGTACTTAATTCCAATTATTTTAAAATTTTTTTTTTTTTAAATAATTTGTTCCCATGTAGCAGCCGAGAATTGCTGCACTGCCTCTATTGGCATCACTGTTGGGAGGACAGCTACAACCACCAGGCTGTCGGGGGCCAGGGTAATGCTGCAATCAGGCTGTGACTGGCTGCGCCACTTCAGTGCCCTGCCCAGGAAGCAGGGACATTAAGAAAGGCAACTACCTCCAACCAGTCCTGGAGGCTTCTAAAAGTCACTATGCTGGTATGTGTAAAAACCATAATTCATTCTGTTTTCTCCATCTGAAGGGGTCTGGTAATATACATTTCCTCATCCTGTGAGCAGCACATTGGAGATGAGAGCCCAGGCATTCTTCCGGGGGGAGACCTGGTCCCCTTCAGGGATAGTCAGACTCTCCAAACTGGTCAAGGTCAGCCCTGCCAGTAGCTTGGCAGCAGTGAAGTCACGTGGATGAACATGTGCCAACCTTGATCTGCCTGGCTCTGGTCAGTCTAGTTCACTACCAGAGTCATTGTTTATAGATCTACCTTTAATTGCACGTGTTCTTTGTTTCACGTGGTGTTATCTATGGATCCTACAGAATATAATGCTTCTACTTAAAATTAACACTGAGACGTTCTAAACTGGATTCTCACTACTGTCACATTAGAGTACAGGCATGTGATTAAGTCATTTCTCTTAAATTAGACTTCGCAAAAGAAACCTCTAACTGACCTGCTTTTCCTTCTGCTCCATGCTGGTTGCACATTAAAACTCATTACTTCAAACCATCCTGACAGGGATTTTTGCTGACAGTCACAGTCCATTCTAGCCACGAATTCTGGACACATCCAAATGTGCATGACTTGTTTCTAGCCTGAACCTGCCTGCTATTAACTTCTAACTTGCTTCGAGTTATGGCTTTCTCTGTTATATTAAAGAGAAATTGTTGGAAAGTTTCAATTTTGCAAGAGTGATTTAATTTTAAAGACCAATGGTTTTCTCTGGACCCTGTAAAGTTTTGCATATAAATAACCTTAGATTTAAATACCCAGAACACTGAAAGCCTCTAAAACGGCTCTATATATGGTGAAAACAACCACAGAGTGTTAGGTCTGTCTGCACTCAGTCTTCATGAGCCTTAAACTGACCATGACATTTATGTTGAAATCTGCAAGTGGATTCTAAGTTGCCATAAAATCATAATTTAGGGCATGATTCTGCTTTCACTTACACCTATAGTGGTTTCTGTAACTCTCTCACTTCCAGCGGAATTTGCTACATGTGAAAATAGGTGTGGAACACACCTGACATGTCAGTCTGGTTGTTGATAGCTTCGTGAAATTTAGACGTGGAAGGAACTGCCAGATCACTTAGTCTGACATGCCTGTTATGGAAATCCATTCAGTTATTCTTGTACTGGGTACAATAAATTGCACTGAACTAAAATATAGCTTCCCAAAAAGTATCCAGAGGATTTCAAAACATAGGAATCTACCACTCCCCTTCATCATTCAGATAACTTTTTAAAGAAAGCTTGCTATTAAATGTGCCTCCTGTCTAGCATGAATATATCTACCTTCCACTTTTAGCTTTTCACTGTTACATGAAAAAGATCCTTGCTTTCTCTCATTTTCTTACTGTGAAGACAACTATGCATTGCAAAGAGTTTACTTCTTGCTTTTCTTTTTGATAAGCTCTACACAATAGCTGATCTGCAGTAAGAGAGTGTGTGTAAATCCTTACCTTAGAGACAATGCAAGATAAGAGCCCTTCAGTGCCAGTGGGCTCAGCCACTTCAGCTTCGCTGGGGGACCAGCTCTGTTCCTGTGTTCCGGGCAGCAGTGCTCCTGAAGAGGCTGTTTAGGGCAGTCCTGCTGTCAGCCAGCCCTGGCTGCTCGTTCCCACTCGAGAGCAGCCCCGTTCCCTTCACCCAGCACAGCCAGGTCACACATGCACGGTGGAAAAGCTGTTGCTCTGCAGCTGCCCTCAACACAGGTCACTGAAGGGACCAGTGAAGCCCTGCAAACTCTGCTGGGCCAAGCCAGGGAGTAGATTGACATGTGCGTAGGTTGGGCTGTGAATTCACATATTTAAGGGTTTTAGGAAAGAAGGAGGAAAAATGCACACAAAGCCATTCTCTTGGGGTAAAAGTGAGTACTCCATAGTTCCTGAAGAGTGGCTTGCATGCCATCAATTTATCTGCTAATTTGCCCTGCAGTAACCAATTTATTAAACCATAGCCTATGTCAATCTCCCCCAAAAATATAATTTGTCTGACCTTTGTCAAACAAACCCATTGTCTCATTAGAAAGTTAAGTCAGGTTAGTTCATTAAGATTATTGTCCTACATCTGGTGATAAACCATGCCTGTGGACAGTGACAGCCAAGAACTCCCTTCTCCTCACTATTTGTGATCATAAATCACAATTAGGAAACAGGATTGTTTGATAATGGTAACCATGTAGGCGTAGCATAACAGAAATGCAGATCTGATATACTTCTAATGAAACACATTTACATCTGGTTTCTATAGCATTGCATGGATTGGCATTAATCATATCCTCCTACTTTTAATTACTTCCTGGTAGGCAAATCTACTGACCTACATATCCAGCTTGCCCTGACAGTGTGATCACACAACGTGAGCTATGGCTGAGAAGGAAATAGCTGTGGACATGAGAGACTCACCATTCCCATTATGTCATTTTCTAAAGCAAAGTTTTGGTGTGATTTAAGTGCTGCTATTGATGCACAAAGATTTGTGCCTCACCAGACTGTCTCTCGATCCCTCTTCAAACCTAAAGAGTATAGGATTAAGCAGTGGGACACTGTATTTCCAGAGTAATACACAGTCATCAGTAGAGGAGGCATGCAGCCTACAAATTTAAACTAGTAAAAGGTGGAATACAAAAAACCAAAAAACAAATAAAAGAAAAAGCTAGTTCTTTTGTAACAAATGCTCATTTGAAAAAATTCATTGGTAACATTTGGTTATTAACCAAACGAAACCAAACAAACCCATTCTCCCTTCAAAACCTCATTTCAGAAATTATCCTAAATGTGAAGTCCCCTGTGCAGGACATACATGTCCCTGAATCAAGACAAGGCAACCAGGTGCCCAAGGAACACGAGAGGCTGTCAGCAACAGCTCCCCAGGCCAGACTGTTGCAGGTAGCCACACTGAAGGATGGACTAGAGACATCTGTGTTACCACTTAATCCCCTCTTGCCTCTGACAGTGACAGAGAAAGTCTGATGTCAGGAAATCACACTTTAGGACTCACAAAGACATCAAGGACTTGGTTATGTGTTCAACAGTAGCAGAGCTTGGCAAGGTAGCTCCTTGCCTGGCTAGATGGCAAACATTCATCATTTGTCAGGAACTGTAGTGATAGGACAAGGAGTAAAGGCTACGAGTTTGAAAGAGGGGAAATTTATGTTATGTATTAGGAAGAAACTTTTCGCTGTGAGGGTGGTGAGATACTGGAACAGGTTGCCCGTGGAGATTATGGATGCCCCATCCCTGTCAGTGTTCAAAGCCAGGTTGGATGGGACTTTGAGCAACCTGGTCTAGAGGGAGATGTCCCTGCCCATGGTGGAAGGGCAGGGGGTTATACCAGGTGATCTTTAAGGTCCATTCCAGCCCTGAACATTCTGATTCTATGATTGTGTTATAAACCTGGCTTACACTAGATACTTGGCTACTGTGAAGGCTACTATGGAGAGGGGGATCAAGTAGCCTTCTTGACACCCTTCTGATCTCTGCCCTGTTTGTAGCAGACACTGCAATATTTCCCTTGCCTGATGAGAGAGATGTGCAGGGCTCTGCAACAAAAGGTTGTGTGATACAGATCATTTGGAGGTGGTTGCAGTACGGGAATGGGTCTGCCTAGGAAAGAAGGTCTGAAAAGGAGGAATGCCTGAAAGGCTAGATAGACTCCATGCTTGTTAAGCCATGCTGTACTTTCAACATGCTGTACTCTTCACACTCGGAACCACCAAAAATCAGATTGTTGCCAAAAGCAGTTGTTTTGCCTTCACCATGCCCAAGTTATTCCTCATTGCTGCTCCCTCTCCCCAAACAACTAATTTCTAACTTAGGTCAGTTCTCCTGACATAGGAAAAGGGACAGTGAGGAGGAGAGTGAAACCGTTGCTTTCCACGGCACTGTCAGGTTAAAACTGCTCACAAAACTCTGGCTTAAACTACCATCAGACTTGTTATTTGAGACAGATTGATCGTTCAAGGAGCTCGGCTTCGATGCACATCCTAAAGCCACTCTCCCTATGACAGTGACTGAGCACACCTGTAATGTAACCACTTCTCCAAGTTAGGTACTCAAAAAATCTCCAGTCTAGGTAACCACAAACTTTAAACCATGTATTGCATACGAGAAGCCCCCACAGTGCTCCGAAGTTTTCCCACACCAGAAGGTAACGACGAGCAATAACTCGGCGAAGAGTCACCTCCGGATTTCCCAACGGTGTCTGGATACGGTTCCCTTTGTGGGCTCGACGCCCCAAAGCAGCGACCTTTTGTGGTCCTTGAGCAAACAGCGCGGGGGAAGGGGAAGCCGATCCCCGCCATCCGCCCCCGGGCACGGCGAGACACGGCGTGCGCCGCTCGCCTCAACAGTGCCACCCAGTGCCTCTCGTGGAGCATTGCAGGTGCAAACGGCGCTCCAAAGCGGGGAAAGCCGCCGAGGAGGCAGAGCAGAGTCACCAGGAGCGAGCGGGAGCTGCCGGCAAGCGGCAACCGGGTGTGCTCTGAGCTGCTGCTGCCCCTGGCCAACCGGGAACCATCGACAGGGTGAGCATTTCTGATTTATAAGGAAACAAGATTAAAAAAAAAAAAAACCCAACCCGTAAAACAACAACAGAAAAAAACACAACAAAAAAGAAAAAAAAAAACAAAACAAAAAAACCCCACAAAAAAACCCAACCCAAAACACCAAAACAAAACCCACACCGCAATTTTCCAGTATTCAAATAGCCTAACTTGTTTCCTGGCTTGTTTTAACACAAGAAGCATGGGTATGAATGTCAGTGGGAGCTTCCTTGGGTATTTACTACAACAAATCTTCCCGAGAGTGAATGGGTAAAGCAGGATTGAAAACTGCAAAGTTCATCCATTCATAGAGGCAATTCCCTTATTAATAAAAACCAGCAGCAGCAAAAACTGTCCCAGCCGAATAGTGGCTGTGGGAGGGACGAATCCCACACCCCAAGCCCAAGGATGAAGGGAGTGGGGAAAGTGGGGGTTTCCCCCAACTGCGGGGCATGAGGAGGAAACCAGTTGGTGGCAACATATGTGTATTGCATTTCTCTGAAAAATTTGCAACTTAGCTAATTAAATTCCTGGCGCTGAACTGGTCCTTGGCTGAGATCATTTCAATGGGCAGGGTTGGCTGCTTTTTTTTCCTCCTTACAGGAGTTCCCTCCTTCTTCCCATCCTCCGCCTATTAAAACAACTCAAGTCTCACTTGTTAAAAGACCCCATAACGTGGAAGAGGCAGAAAAGCAGCAGCAGCAGCAGGAAAGAAAAAGACGTCTGGAAAATATTATCCGTTTGCTGCTGCTGCTGCTGAGAAACCTCATTGAAACAGTTACTCGGGCAGCAAGGTATCACCAAAGAGACTTTATCTGATGCTGATCTCTCAAACTTTCAGACGCTGCCTTGCAAACTTCTCCAGTCTCCTGGCTAGCCGAGTTTGAAATAAGATCTTCAGCTTCGACCACGAGAAACTAACTCCTAATTTATTATTTCTAACTTTTTTATTATTATTATTACTGTTATTTGGACAAAAAATCCCACAACTTTGAGCTAGAAACTGAAGCAGTGAAAGACAAATATATGGTAATTGTGAAAACACGTGGGAGAAAATGAGTAGGACTGAATAGCCTTAAACGATATTTTTATTATTTTCATTTTTAATTATTTTTTATTTCTGAGCGTCTCAATAAGTCCCTGAAAAGTGCGATTTGTTCTTTTACCTCAAACTTGGAAACTATTCAGCGGGAGCAACGGTACGTGAGACCACACAGTTGGCTGGAGCCCCTCTATGACCAAAGGACAGAAGGACAAACAAGGTAAGTGATTTATGATTATGCTTCCGTCAGCTCAAGACCAGACGATCCCTCCTCCCATCCCCACTATTCAAGGGAGAAAAGCTGAAACAGATCCCCAAAATACGAGTGGGGCTGAGGGAGGATCTTACCGGCTCCTACGCTACACCTATCTCAGCAATGAATAGGACCGTGGTGAGGATGAATGAGGTTTTCAGCTCCAACCCCTCCTCCGTGTAATCCGTTCAAGACATTGCTGAGCTTCAAGATCTGGGGAGGGAAAAAATCAAAACAAAAAAACCCCAAACCAACCCAACCCCTTCAAAAAAACCCTAAAATTAAAATCAAATCGAGCATAGGCTAGTCAGCCGCTCCGCTGATTCCAGCGGGGAAGGCGAGACCTCCTCAGAGCCCAGGCCGGATTCTCTCCGGCCGTCGCTCGCCTCTGCATCCAGGGCCGGGCAGAGGACGCGACGGGAGCGTAGGGAGGGATCGGACCGAGGGAAGGAAAGCGAGGCGGCGGGCGTGGGGCTGACGTCCCGCCTCGGAGAGGGGAATCCAGCGCTCCCGAGCCGCCCGAGCGCCGCGCTGCGCGGACACGGCGCTTTCCCGAGGGAGCGCCGGGAGAGGCGGGCTGTGGGGGCGGGGGCTGCCCGGAGCTCCCAGCGCCGCACGCCCGAGCCGGCCCCGCCCCGGCCGAGGGAGGGTG
>WBMZ01004581.1:0-34501 GCA_013400975.1 Atrichornis clamosus | reverse complement strand
GGGGCGGGGTGGGCACCCCCGCAAGCGCGCGCTGCGGCTCCTGACGCGCGTGTCACGGGCCGCCCCGCCCCGCGGCGAGGCCCCGCCCCTACCGGGCGAGGGCGGAGAGCCGGTGCCATTTTAAGTGCGGGCAAGGCGCTACTCCCCTCAACTCCTTGTTCACGGCTCAGGGGTCGCGGCTGGGTTGCATTTGTTTAACTTTTGGGGGGTTTTTTGCTATTATAGGTCGAGTGTAAGCCCCGGCGGTGGGGTTATCCGCTTTGGCGCTCTCGTCTCCCGGTTTCTGGGAGGGCTGGGGGACGCGGTTGTTTCGCTGCGGAAGCTGTCTCCCAGCCGCGTCCAAGATGGCGCGGGCGGGTCATTCTCTTTATTTGCGGCGCCCTGCGGCCTCGCTGGAGAGACGAGGGCGTTTCTCAGCGGTGTTCTTGTCCTTTTCCCGTGTCTTATCTTCCCTGCTGGAAGCCCGGAGTGTTGTGGAGCAGTTGTGTCGGTAGCCCTCTCCGTGAGGGGATCTTTCGCCCCGTTGCTGTGCCGGGCTGGTCCTGTCGGCGCGGCACCCTCGGCCGCAGTAAAACCGGAGAACAGGGAGATTCTGCACGCCTGAGGCATGGCGGGAGGCCCTGTGTTGGAGCCACGGCGTGATGCCCCGCGTCTGCCCCTGTTGAGCTAACACGTGTACCCATCACTATCCGTTTCTGTGACAGAGGTGGCCATAAGACCTTTGTGAACGCACGGAGTGAATTTGCAATGGGGGAGAAGGCACGTTGTTACATATATGAGGTTGGTATCGAGGAGATGTTGCACTGGGAAATGGGTCCCTGCAACCATTGCTGACAGGAGCAGTGATACCAGGTGTGCTCGTGGCAATGCTCCCAGTGAGGAATGGGAACTGGGTGTTTTCTGTCCAAGACTGATTGTCCAAAATCATCTTGAATGAAGTTTTGAAAGAAGTCTGTAGTACAGTCTCTGTTCACTGAAGAATTGCCGTAGCATTTTAGAATAAAAAGGTGCATGCACCCATGTGCCCTTCCTTAACTGCTTATTTCACCACCTGATCAACACATCACATTGAGTTTGAAGTGGTTGAACGTATCATTGAGGTTTCAGCTGTCATAACACCGTAACAGATTTTGGTAGTGTAATACATCCAGAGTCTCTAAGGGACTGACTAGCAGCCTAACTAAAAATAGTAACATTTGTTATGGCTCTTAAACAGTCATAACAATGTTCTTTATTGTTAGAAATCCCCAAAGACACCTTGAAAGTCTGGATATGGTTGTTTTGTTGAACTATGGCCACAGCATCAACTAGGTTTATTTGCAGGGGAGAAATGGAAAGTAAGAAATAGTGCGTCCAAACCTTCCTCAGCAATAGTGATCATTTCCAGAAGACGTGTGAGGAGGAACCAAAGGCTTCTGTGTAATGACTAATCTTTCAAAGTTGCATAATCTTTTGACTGCTGCATTGAAAATGGGTATATACAAATCAGTGAATTGTGAGCATGAGTCTCTGCTCATACTTCTCAGGACCACCCAAACCACAGTAAATACAAAGCTCGATCACCACTCCAAGCAGAAGCCCACATGTTGACTTGTGTGGGGGATAGGTATGTACATCAAAGAGCACGATCAAACTGAGAACTCAGAAAGACAAACAGCAGTTAGTGGTGCTTTTTTGTTACGGTAGACCCTGTATGATCTTGATTTTACCTTCCTAACTAGGCTTCTGCTGTACATGCATTGCTCTTCTGGAAAAAGAAGTCAGCTATTTTCTATTTCTAATATTTCAAATTCATTGTTGCACAACCAAGGAGCCAGACTTTCTCGTAATTCATACTGTAAAGCATCCTACCCACTAAAATGAATGGGAACTTTAATGAAACTAAGATGTAAGGATGGCTAAATCTGCCTTGGAGTAAAAGTGGAAATGCCAACGGTGCTATTAAAAAAAAAAAAGGCCATGATATAAATGAGAGAAGAACCATGAGTCCTACTGTTATGGTATCTATGAATCTTAAACCTTACAGCATTAAAAATATGGGCAGTTTTTATTTGTTCTAAATACAGAATGACTTTTGGAAAAAATATTATGAGTAGAAAACAAACAGCTCACAGTACATATTCTCCCTTTCATCTTTGTCCAGAACTCCCACTGTTTTCTGTGCAGGAAAAACCAATACAATATGGTCCAATGTCTGTAAATGATAAAGCAAAAAGCATTCCATTAATTTATTTCTGATTTAATCTGGGTTATATTATTTCATACATATTTGAGACTCTTCAAGAGTGCAGTATAAATATTAACATTTGAATACTGCAGTATTGCTTTAACCTATTGAACAGTTTTTAAAAAACAATTTCTATACTGAAAAATGCTTCTTATAATAAACTATGACAAAACATAGAATATAGTTCTTATGGAAATGTATCTGTGTTCATAAATGGAAATTATATAAATACTTAGATACTAAAGTTCAACAGCTGACTCATCAGATGAAGAAATGCCCTGTTCTACTGGAGAACACATCAGAAAGACTTTGAAATGGTGAGCTGTACTCTGATTCCTGCAGCCATTGTCAGCTTTCTAGCATGACTGCTAGAACAGAGTAAATTTAACACCAGAAGAGCTATGGTTGGTCCACCTTCAGTGACAAGGTGTGTACCTAAAGACTTTTATGTTTACTGAGCTGTGGTAGTTTAAAGTATTCCTCCTAAGCACACCAAAGTGCCAGCATTAATTATCATGTAAGATACGTTTGTTGATAGTTTATAGTTTTGGGGGTGTTTTTTTCTGGGCAAGGAACCAGAACTGCTAAAATATAGGTGTGTGATTTCTGCCACCTTTGATATGAAGGCAGAAATTTCCGGGGCAGTGTTAGTCTGCTTAGTTAGAAGCTGTAACCTCTTCAACTGCTGGTACTGGTTAGAGGTTATCTGCCTGACAGATTCCAAAAGCAATAATCCACCTTGCCTTGTTTGAACCACCTTGTCTCTCCTGCAGGGAGTTACCTCTTCTCTGGGACATGGATCAAATCCAAGTGATGTTGCATTTAAGTAAGTGAGAAATTTTTGTGGGGTCCGTTTCTCAGGATCTGGGAGGACATGAACTCTCTTAAATCAACACTGAGATTTCTGTCATGAATGTGCCTCAGGTTACTTTCTCTTTGCTTTTACCAAATGTTGTACATAGTTAATTGGTTGAAGATAAACTAAGACAGAAATGGGGAGAGAGGAGGCTGTTGGGTAATCCAGTCAACTTTTCTGCTAATACAGACTTACTCCTAGTAGCTTGTTTATTAGCATTTTTCAAATTATTTTGAAATAACTTAAAGAATTCCCCTGAAAAATTTTCACAGGCTCTGCTTTTCACTGCCAACAAGATTTTCTGATAATCAGTCTTTCCTTGCCCTTTTTACATTTATTCCTACTTGTTCCCATATGTACAAACCCAAGTATTTCCTCTCCATCCTTAAGGTTTGCATTACTTAAGCATTTGCTGGCTAGAGACATGCCTCCGTCTACTTCTGCTTTAACAAAACTGGATGTATTAAGCTCTTTTAACCTTTCTCTGTAAAACCACTCTTTCAGATAATTCTTGCTGCTGTTCCTCAAATTGCTTCATTTGCCTTGATGCTATGATGGATGACACAGAAATGATGCACATACCAGCACTGAGTCTGCTAGGGAAAAGTTGTCCTTTCGGAAATGTTTCAATAAGCTTGAGCTGCCAAAATGACTTTGCATCATTTCAGTGCTCTGCATCACTTTTTGAGCACCCCAAAGCAGAGTTTACTACCTGATGGATCTGTTTTGTCTTTTACTTGCAGATACTTGACCTGTGTGCTGAAGACAGCCCTGTATTGAGGACTAGTGCCTCAGGACTCCTCCACTGCTTCATCTTCAGTGCCAGCTTCAAGTCATTGGAGGGCTTTGTTTGCAACATTTGTAGCATTGCAAAACTTGTCCATGAAGAAAACAGAGGATGATATATTGGGATTTTAATATTCATTATTGTCTACCAGACTTTTTTTCAGTGAACCCTTGTTACTTTTTACTCTATGGTTTTATTTTCTAGATAAACTGGTAAATTTGGCAGGGATTATTATTTTACTTCGATTTTTTGTTTGCTTAATCACTCATATGATCATGCACCTAAATTAAAATCCAAGATATGTATATGATTTTTGTTAACCCTATGAGAAAAAATAGCCCTAATTTCTTCAAGAATTTTACATTTTAGGAATTAAATGTAATGATCCAGAAGTTACTTTCTCAGAGAAAGGGCTGATGACCTTCTAATGGCTGATACACACCTGCCCAATGAGAGCCCACTTTCAGCTTTGCCTTGATAAAAACCATGAAGTCTGTGTCATTTTGGTTTGCCACTTCCCTCTAATAAAAGAAATGATGCAGTATTTTGCTGGCAATAGTGTTAGCTGCAGTATCACTGTTGTGAACTGGGATGTGAACTGTTGCTGTGGATACATACCTGGAAAGATATATGAAATAAGCATTAGCCTCATTCCTTTGACCACCAATTCAGGATTCCCTACTGTTACATCTTGCAAATGCCATATCATGCTCCCTTTCTCCTGTTGTGATCCTGGCACCAGGCACAGTGGGCTGGGCTGATCTGGGATGACCTAATTAGTTGTGTCTGGCATATAGGTTTGATATATGAAAAATGAAGGAAGCTGGCTAGAAAGGTATGGCTGTAGTACAGTGACACGAGCTGAATACCACTGTTATTTGACCTAATGCATTTGCAGTGTCCTCACGCCTTATCCCAGGCAGTGCTACGCACTGGGTCATAGTGAACTTGAGAGACAGAACACAAAGGGCTCAATCCCACCTCAAAACCTGACATAGCAGAAGACTTCAACACCGGGTTACACCATAAGAGTAGTGTCAGTCAAGGGAAGTGCTCCTGTTTGACTGTGTGTTTGTTAGGTGCCTTGCTAGAATGCTCCAGACTTTCCAGATTCATTCCCCAAGGGTGCAGCAATACAGCCTCATTTGCTGTCAGCACAGTATTATTGCCTCCCCCAATGTTTGGCAACCTAACACAATTTCTGGTGTAGTTGATAGGTATTTTGGTGTGATAGCAAGGTGTGTGGTGTTTTTTCCACCCATTCTCCACACTAATTCAGCAGAGCTGGAACTTTCTAACACAGCACTCCTCTCTCTCATAGTCTGGTAGAAATCCAAGACTGCTGACATGGTATCATAGCATGGTACCCACAGAATCACACTAGATAGCTGCTAATTTTATGGTAAATCCTGTGTGTTGGATTTTCTGCCATAAGAGCAGGCATCTCATGCTAAAACATCCATGCAGAAGTAATCCACTAATGTATTAGAAAAACAGAGAAAGGAGAAAGAAATAGAAATGGGCCTGAACAGAATGCTAATGAACCAAATACCTTATTCAGCCCAAAGATACAGAGGATTGCATCCTTAAGTTCCTAACCCTTTTCTGAGTATTGAAACTTCACTGGAAACCTGTTCTTTCAGTTAAATTGGATTCTACCAAAATGCTTCTGAACTCAGCCATATACATCTTTTCTGATGAGCACATCCAACAGCACTGCAATGATGTGCCAGTGCCAAAGGGTTTCCGGGCTTGGGTGAAAAGATGTTAGTTAATACTTAGATTGGTGAAGTGCAACTCACTTTCATGAAAATTTTAAAATCATCAGCACACTTGATCATTTATCCAGTTGTCTCCATGCAGATTCAGAAACTCAGCCACAGACACCTCCATCTGAAATTCTTGGCCAGAGTTTATCAGTCCCAGATTACCTGCCAATGCATGTGGAACCTATGTCATAGGAGGGCATTTTTTATGAGGTACTGTTGATTTCAATTCACAAGTTGAACAGATCAATAGATGAAGCATGCAAAGAGGGCACACATCAGGTGCTGTGGATTCCAGTTGCTGCCTGGGCCCCTCATCCTCAATGGAGACCAAAGTTAGAGACATCTGCACATGAAGATCAACTTGCAGGTTGAGACAGGATGAAATTTTGATGGTAGAATTTAAATGCCTTAAAAATTGAAAATTGTTCAATATGTTTCTTACTGCTTTCTGTGCATGTGGTGTATCTTCTGCTCTCTTTTAAAAGTCTCACATCTGAAGGAGCTTGAGGATTTTGGTGATAAGCTTATTCTCATTGCCATTTAGACAACTCTAAATATTTTCTCCATCTAAAGTGAGTCATATAATCTATGATATGAAGTATAAGTAAGGGGATGTCTGGACTTTCCTGTCCTTTCAGGTTGCCTAGGTTATCATTAGTCCTGGCATTCTGTGTACAGATATGCACTTCTCTTTTGCTCTGCTGTTGTGTCTTTCATTTCTATTTCTGGGTTGGATTGTACAAATGATGGCTCTTCACTCTTGTCTGACTTCCCCTTTGCTGCTGTGGGTAAGCATCTCTTTCACTTCTTCATGTTAAAATAGGGAAAAAAAAAAAAGATGAGACCGAAGGCTAGGGTAGACTCTCATGGTACAGCTTTATAGGTTTGGAAGGATCTTCCCTGATATTTTATTGCTGTGAACTGATTGACATCACTTTCACATGTCTTCAAGAGCTTATTATCTCATCTCTCACATTGGGAAATAAAGACTCCCAAGACGCACTACAGAGGTATTTATGGGTGAGGGTTAGCCCCAGTACAGACTGTACCAGTATGAACATTCAAGGCTCTATTCCCTCAGCTTCCATGTTTGTTTGTGGTCTCTTCACCTCCTTTTACAGTGCGCTGTGCAGTCCTTCTTGGGCTCTAAGGCTGCAGAGGAAGGAGTGAGGTCTAAGGAGATGAGATGCAGAGCTCATGAGTGTTGTCTCCTCCTTTTCACCCTTCAGAGGAGATACCAGGCAAGGCAGAAAAAGAGAGAAGTGGCACCAGCTGAACAGGACAAGAGTAACACAGCTCCTGCAAGACACTTAAGTAAGCGTGGGCCTGAACAAATGGGATAGAGTCAGTACTTCAGGAATTTGCTGCAGTTCCCAATGCTAGCTCATCCTAACTGGGCTAGCATGTTTTACTGTCCTGCAAAATTCTATCTACTGTCTATCAAATCCTAGTCTGCATAAGATGAAATATGGCTGAGTATGAGACATCACAGTCTTTTGTTATACAGCAGAGTGCAAAAAGGTTCAAAAGATGAAGTGCTGCCTTGGATAAGGAGCTGTGGTTGCTTGCAGGGGTAAGGAAGCCTGAGTTGAGGCTCCTGCATAACCAGTTAATTTTCCTGAAGAAATTTGTTTTTAATAAGAAACTGCTGCTCCTCTTCCATGTGCCGCTTTCCCATCAAGTAACTCAAGATCTATCAGCCTTGCCTGTTCAAACTGAGGTATAGACGTCTGGGCACGCATCAGGGTGGAGGTGGAATTTCATCTAACAGAGGGAACTGAGAACCCAGAGAAAACAGAGTGCTTGGGAACTGATGTCCTCTCTGGAATATTAAAAGACCTTGTACATACCTCAGGGGTTACACCTATATGGATGGCGGTGGAGCGCTGCTTGCCTGCTCTTACACTTTGAGCTACCAGGCTGCAGGTCAGCTCTGATATAAAAACTGAAACTGCGACGATGTGACACTCTGTTTGCATTTACCATAACTGTTCTCTCTGCAGGACTTACCAGCACGGCTGCGAGCTCTTGGTTACTGCAGCTACCTGATACCCAGACCAGCCTGGCTAGCATCCAGCTGGCTCAGAGCATAAGCAACTGCATGCACCACCCTGCACGGGCACTTTTGGTTAGTGCAGTTGTCAGTTCCCACAATGGCCACTGCAGCAGTCGTACACAGACACAGAGTGAATTGCTAGTCACTGTGCAGGGGAAGCAAACTCTTCCTGTGACAACAACACTCTTAGCATATAATTTCATATTTCATAGTACATAATCCTTTTGGATTGTTCAAGTAAAATGTAGAAATGGCAATATATTGAGACCAAAGGAAAAAAAAATTAAAACCAGAGCAGCTCTAAACTGACATATTTTAAATTACTTTGAAATGAAATTAAGCTTTTCAAAGACAAATGGGTTTCTTGTGACTCCAAAAGAAACAGTAAGCAATAAAATCCAGACTTGTGCACAAATGATTTAGGTGGTGAATGGGGAGGAAACTGTCATACAGGGCTGAGCTGAAGAAAGTACATTTGCAAGTTCTTGAAAAACCCACGTAGGAGAGAGTTCCGTAGAAAAACTGAATAGTATGACTCAACTTGATCTAGATAAAGTGTTTCTAGGGGAATAAAAGACAAAACCTTTGATCTTGGCTGCTGTGATAGAAAATTGTGTAATAAACCTTATACATTATTTTCTCTTGCCAACATTCCTTTGCTTCTCGTTGTACTTTGACACAGCATGATTGCATGAGTGTGTCAAGTAAACTCAAAAGCTCTTCCAGGAGGAAGTCTTACTCCTTGTAGCCTACCAAAGCTGGACATGTCAGATGAAAGGGACTAGATAAAAAGCAGCTAAGGGGACTTCCTGGCTGAGGATTGTGAAGCCAGCCATCAGCCTGCTTTCATGGAAACACTAGTAAGAGAAACATGCCCGGGGAACTGTTTGAGCAAACAATGATAGATGGATCTGGGGAGTCAAACCCTTTCCTTAAGGAACATATGCTGGTGTTGGAAGTATCCAGAAAGCCACACCACACTTAAAAATGAAACAAACAAATCTGCAAGAAGAAGTAGAACAAACCATGATGCAATAACTTGCATTTTAACCAAAACCCTGCATGAAAATGTTACATAGCAGAAGTAATATCAGATAGAAAACAGAAATCGTTCCATATCATAATCGAGCCTGAGCCCAAGAGCTGGTCATGGCCAGAACTTTCAGGTATTAAACTAAATCCTGCTCAAAATATGGTTATTTACAATGCCTTCTAGTTTACCTGCACATTGCTCCTAAAGTATGGGGAAAGCAAAACACTTAAAAATTTTGGTAAGTGAAGCTTTGTTAGATTCTTGTGTGGTTTGTGAGTCTTGTGGTCTTTTTAAGGTTAGAAAATTGAGATACAGATTGAGATACAGATACAGATACAGATACATGGGTATGCTGATAGACAGGCAGGAAGAGAGAAGATCAAGGCTTTGAATAGAAAACCTATAAATTTATAAGAAAAGGTATGAGGAAGTGTGTGAAAATCTCAAACTTTTTACTACATTTCACCTAGCATGTTGATCTAAAGACTGAGCAGGCTGTAGACTTTAGCTTGAAGATAGTAAAGACATATTACCCTGCTCCAAGATGAAAAAGCGCCAATGGCTAGAGGCAGCAGGTTAAGGCTGGTTCCATTAGTGTCAGAACCACCTCTGTCCTGTTGTATTCGCTTTTACAGACATGATTGTCAATAATNAGAAGATCAAGGCTTTGAATAGAAAACCTATAAATTTATAAGAAAAGGTATGAGGAAGTGTGTGAAAATCTCAAACTTTTTACTACATTTCACCTAGCATGTTGATCTAAAGACTGAGCAGGCTGTAGACTTTAGCTTGAAGATAGTAAAGACACATTACCCTGCTCCAAGATGAAAAAGCGCCATGGCTAGAGGCAGCAGGTTAAGGCTGGTTCCATTAGTGTCAGAACCACCTCTGTCCTGTTGTATTCGCTTTTACAGACATGATTGTCAATAATTGCTTGGCCTTCTGTTTCAACAGGTAAACATCTGGTTATTGATAAATGAGTTGGTACCTTAGCAGCTACATGTATAGGAAGCTGTGCAAGTTTCTGGAGCACAAGCGAAAACTGAGTTATTTATAGTTTAGCATTTCATTTCTTTTCATGCTTCATATCTTTGAAACCAGTGTCATTTTTAGCTCGTCAAAATACAGAGGCACCAGTTTCATTTTTGCAAACCTACATATTTAAAGAAGGATGTTTAAACAGTGCTGGCAACTTTGTATTTCTAAATGTTAGTGTTCTGGTTTTCATCTAAATAAAGAAAACAGGATTTGCAGTTGAAAAATATGTTTGTAAGCTGAAAAAAATACAGTTGGAAAAAATATGTGGAGAAACAAAAATTCCAATTAAAAATATCTGTGTTAAAATTGGACCGTAATTCCTGCTGCAGTATTGCCGTTACCAATGCAGTTGCTGTAGAAAGCAGAGTACCACTGCCAAGTACAGAAGCAAGAGGAATTAACTTTTAGCTACTCCAGCAGGGCAGAGCCCTGTGAATCACACTAGGAAGCACAGATCAAATCCTCTTATGTAAACATTGTACGGGGCTGGCACTAATCTTCCACACACCCTAGGAGGACTGCTGATGTGGCATTCTCCAAACACACATTTGCTCTGTGTAATTGTGGGCAGTTGCTCTCGGGTGCAGGAGACCTAAGTGTGAGCCTTTGTGTCGTCTGCTCAGGGTGAGCAAAAATAGATGGAGAAAAGCAAACTCTGAACGTGGCTGTGGGCTCCCAGGGCCACCTCACACACCTCTTGTCACTGCCCTCCCCAGAGACAGGATATCCTTGCCCCAGCACACCAATATCTCGTGCCTGGGTCCAAGCCCTTGAACAGCCAGGTGGCCTATCCCAGTCCCAGGTTCTTCTGGATCTCCAGCCATGTCACTGGTGTTCCCCTGCTTTTTCCAGCAGTCGTCCACTTCAGTGAAGAATACTGAGAATCCATCTCCTGTTTCACACCAATGTTTAACTTGCTGATTCAGGACTCCATGTAATGATTCAGACCTGGTTTCTGGTGACTAATGCTGGGCACTCCCTTCCTCCTAGGCAGCAGTAGCTCCTCAGTGCTCCCAAACCCTGTTCAGCCAGGCAGCTACAGGACTGGAGGCCAGATGTTCTGCTTACTCCCACTGAACAAGGGGTGGCAGTTTTTTATTTATACAGCAGTGGCAATTTTTAGTCTGAACTTACTTTTTTTCTTTTCAATCTGTGCAGCTATATAATCAAAAAGTATAATCCCTATAAGGGTCATATTGTTTACAGAACTGACCTTGAAGAAAGGCTGGGTGGAGTACTGTGAAAATTCTTTTGGTGCTCTTCTCATTCAGCTGGGATCAAATGTGAAATAAAGCAAATACCCTAGGATGAAGACTTTATTACAGGCATAGTTTTATCTACGTAAAGCTTTCTTCTACCGGGTTATCATTCACTCATAGAGGTCTAAGACTTAGAGGAGCACTCTGCTCTGGCACAACTTCCATTTGCCTCTCCTCACCCATCAAACAGAAAAAGTGTGTTATAATACAAACACAGCCATTTCCCACAGAGACAACCATACAGTATCACAGCCAGGTGCTCTCTGCAACTTCTCCCTATTTCCTTCAGCAAGAATTTGAAAGTGCTATCAGTTTGATCACTGTTGTGATTTCCGTGGCTGCAGGAAGCCCACCATTCCTCGCAGGCTCCAGTGTGAGAATGCCTGCTCAAGTCAGGGGGATACCCTGAATTCTTCATTCTAGATTATTGATGAGACAAAAATGTTTGTTCTACCAGTCACGCACCATTTATCCTGTGCAATTTGTCTCTTCAAGGTTTCAGTGCAGAAACCACTGACATCCCCGGAGAGTTAAGCCTTCTTAACTGATCTTCTTAAAAATCTTCAGAGACCTTTTGGCTTGGCCTGGATCTTCCTCCTATGGGTTTTCCTGGGTGTCTTTAGTTTTCATCTCTTAAATTAGATAATTTCTCATCCTCTGAAATACATCTGGTATATGCATGAATATGAAAGGTACTCTGCAGACCTTGTGGTGGTTTGTGCTCTGTCTTAATTTGTCAGTGTCAGTGTAACTGGATGATGGAGATTCCCAGTCAAGACCAATAACACGTTCAGCTCTTGACTGCAGGAAACTTTGCTGCTATTTTGAATTACATTTCTTACAGCTATTGCGAAGCTTTGGCTCAGTTGGTGGTGAAGCGGCTGAGTATGTTTTTTTTTAATAGTTCCAGTATGGGAAGTTCAAGATGATATAGATGTGGTCAGGCCATTTTCCACCACCCGATGTAATACCTCACAGTTATCCACTATGACAAGAAAAAAAAAAACCCAAAGGCACATTATGGTACGTCACCTCATACTACACCCAGTTGCATTGCTCAAATTTTGCAAAGTTAAGGTAGGCGGGTTGTATTAGAGCAATAGCTTCTATTCTTGGTCCTCTGTGAATATTTCCCTAATACCTAGACAAAGTGGAATGTTTCACAATTTTTTGCCATGGCTTGCTGTGAAATGTTTGGCTGTTGTCTTTAGAGTCTAGTAATATCAATCATTTTGTGTTCTTACTTAGAGCTCAGTTTTTGATGCCACATGAGGCAGCATCCTGATAATGAGAAAACATGATGGCACAGCTGTAGTTTCAAATACTCCAACAGGTTCACTTAGGCATACTATTGCACAATGACCTAGTTTAGAGCTGTCATGGGGAGCAATTAATCTTCGTCACTCCATACTCATTCTAGAAGCACCTGAAGCCCAAAGAAATCTCTGGAGCCACATCTCTTCCAGCCAGCTTTCTGTGGAGGGGTTCAGTTCTATTCCAGAGCACATTTACTCGCTTCAGTAGCCTAAAACACCTTCAGGGTCCCTAGATGAAGGCGACTCTCAGTACAATAGCAATAGAAATACTGATCACACAACATAATCCACTGAGTTTTCACGCACCTTAAAGGTGATGGAAATTTCTTCTGGCCTCTGCTTCAGCTGGTCATTAGTAGCTCCCAGTAACTCCCTGTTATTCAGGCAGTACATTTCCTTCCCCTTCAGCCTCAGAAGTATTTTCCATGGATCATATTTTCACCAAATCACAACTTTTTTCAGCTGCAGATTTCTGCAGAGAGCAGCAAGTGCCTGAACAGCTCCTCACACATGGTGCTCTGGTTGTTGGGTGCTAACATCTCTACAGCTCCTGCTTTTGGGGATGAAGCTTCCCTCTATTTGGTCAACTAACTCCACCTCCTTTGGCTTTTGTCTCTACATCAACTGCAAATACCATCTGGCCTGGGGACCCCTAAATCAGCTTCTTTCACCTGACCCATGGGATGCCTATGAATGCATTGCAGTTGGGCCTCTTCCAACTCTTTAGTCACTTCACTAGAAATGTTTCCTTGAAATGCCGCATCTGGTCTAAATGACTCACGCTGAGGCTGGGAATTCACAGCTGATACCTTTCAGAAAACACCCTAAATTTCTGTCTTAGTGTTTACAGCTCCATTGGTAGCCTGTACGTGGAGTTATCTTCCCCAGCTTACAAACTATGAGTTGCCTTTGTGCAAACTCTTTTCAAAGTAAATGTTAATACAAAAGTTTCTAATGGTCTCCCACTGGGCACACAGTCTCTCTGTATTACTCATTCCAAATTCAATACACAAAGTTCTGCCTCATTAAAACTATCTGCTAGCCAGAAGTAGAGGGAAACCCCCAGCAAAGCTTCCCCAGTGGAAGTAACCACCTCTGTGGAGGTTGTCCTTTTGCTGCTTTTGGTTTGCTGTTTAGTCACAATTTCCAAGGAGCTAAATTTATGCTTTTTTCCTTCCTGCACATCAAGAAAAGATTTATAAGACTCTGCTTTGCAAGATGCACGGCCTACATATTAAAAATGGCAACAAGTGCTTTTGGCCTTGATATCCAGAAGCACTGTCAAGAGGCTGTTCTGCTTTCTCTTTCCCTTCAGAGAGTATTAGCTCAGTGACTGGAAAACCCTCCTACTCAAGGCCAACAAATTTCTTCTTAGTAGTGTGTTTTCTGTCTTGAGCCCACTGCCATAAGTGCTAAGTGCACAATGGCTACCAGGGAAAGGCCCAGCATGGAGAGCAGCAGTGCTCTCCTTTATTGCCTCTGGCTCAGAGGCAGTAATTACAGTATAAAGCTGCGTACCATGTTATTAATAAAATACAGCACCATCTTTTGAAGGAAGGACTGTCTGGCCGAATACTTTTAAACTACTTATTCCCTCACCTGTCTTAGGAGAGAGCAGGAACTGGGTGTTGCAACCTAGAGGCAACTGAGTTGCTAGAAAGGTACTGGTTGCGTTAAAGACCAGGTTTTTGCAGAGAAAGGCGTAAGTCAAGTCAGGGCAATTATGGCAGAGTTACAAGACTCTTCTGAACCTGAATCTGGCCCTTGAACTGGGAGAATCCTGCAGAATCCTGCTTTTAGGTGACCAGGCTTGCTGCTAATACATTTTTCTCAGTAGATGAACAGCAATCAAGGCAGTTTGCCAAACTGCCTTGTCATCTTTGTTAGAGTGAAAGAATATCGAGTCATACCTCTGCCAATTTGTTTGCTGTGTGGTCAAAGATTCATAGGGTGATCTAAGGTGCTGATCCAGGTGGGTTACCAATATCTTCACAATAAAACATTTATTTAAATCTTTGTCTCTAGTAAAATAGATGTTCTTATGAAGATTTACATTAGAACTGTACTTAATGCGGTTTTCTCTCTCTTTTTTTACTTCTTCACAGAAAAGAAAGGCCTAGAATAATTTTTTACTGTGACAGTAAAATCTCCCTTAACTTTAAAGCTATTTAGTGTAGAATGACTTCCATATAGCACAATGGCTGACTTGTAAAGATTAACAGCTTTATTTTATTTTTTCTGTTACTCATTTGACATAAGTCCACATTTATTCAGACTTTGTGGAGCATAGTGATGGGCAGGAAAATTTATTTTAGTTACCAGGCAAATGAATATTTTAGTTCATTTAATTTATGGTGTATATCTACCTCCATAATAAAATGCAGACATTTGGGGCATAAGTCTTGTCTGAGGCCCATGGCTGGTGATCTAGGATTTGTAGGCAGCTGACAGACTTTTTATTCCTTTATGTCTATGGGAGAACTAGAGTTAGTAATGCTGGTAAAATAACAGCTGTGGAATGTTATTTCCATATGATCTAGCAATTATAGCATGAGCCATCACCTGATAACTTAGCTGTTCTCTTTTGCAGTCCTCACTGTGGTGGTTTTGGATATTTAAATTCTTTATCCTTCTCCCAGTGTATCAGATGACTCTAAACAGTCAGAGTGGTCCAATAGGCCCCTTGCAGAAGGCTTGGTTTTTTTTCTTTTCCTGATGGGGAAATTGCTTAGTAAGCAGGGCGTTCTGGGCTCATAAATAGAAATACTGGATGCGTGTCCTGTCTCTGTGCCTGTCTCCTTCTTGCTGAAGGAAGGCCAGTTTTGTTTTTTCTTCCTTCATTCTGACTGTGAGGGTTATTGAACCCCCATTGCCAAAGATGTCTGAGATCTGCCCAGCCATCTGCTGTACCTTTGAGACTGTGATGCTGCACCTCCTATCCCTGTGATATGGCTCCAGTGTTTTCCTTTTGCAGAGAGGGAGATGGGCCTTTGTCAGCCTCTGGTCCCGTCACACCTGATCATCCGACTGCCTTCCGCTAACCTAGCATACTGTAAACTTTTTATTATCACTAAAGGCTCTGACAGAAGAGGAACCCTGGCAGGTGTACAAGTTTAAAAAGGACCCAACTATAAAAGCACTTATTTTCTAAGGTGATCAAGAGCTTAGTCATAGACTGTTCCTCTTAATCTTTCTTCCAGCTACTAGGCATTTCTGCAAATACTGTATAAAACCAATAAGCAATTAAATGCTGTATGTTGCTAAAGAATTGATATATGCATGTTTCAGTTCTGCAATCTGTTCCTTTCCTATAACTCTAGGCATGACAAAGAAAACAACCTATATTTTAAAAATTCTAGAAGAAATCACTTATATACAACTATTTGAAGTGGAACAAAGGATACCAGCTACAACAGGGAGATTGACTTTTTCTGGGTGTTCACAAAGTTGTGCTTTCTGCTGGTCTTACTTTGTTGATTTTCCATAACTCCATTGTCCCACTACTTTTTGTGCTTGACTGCTGAACAGCTTTTGGTCATGGGCTTCTTTTGACTAAACAGATGCAGCTGAAGTTTTCCCACTGCCTGAATTCTTTAATTGGAAAATACTCAAGACAAATATGAGAGGCCACCAGATCCCTTCCTGTCATCTGTAAGTAATTTTCAAAGACTATAGAGAATGTTGTAGACATGTCAAGTTCTCAGTAATCTCAGAAGGAGAGAGGGAATATCCTAAAGTAAATACCAAGTAGTATAAGTTATCTGTCCTGGGAGGCCAGCATGCCAATCTAACCGAAAATACCAAAAATATGCACTTCATTAGAAAACTGCCTGCAGCTTTAATCAGCTTTAGCTGAATTTTTTTTTTCAGAGTACCCTATTTACCAAGGTGTAGGGCAACCTTGAATGTAAGGTGGCATCTCACTGTCTCTTTTAGCAGGTAAAAAATATTGTGTGCTGAAAATACCCTTAATTATCATTGCAAAACAGAATGATCCCACCTCTGACAGGCTATCCCTAATGCCTGATGGAGCCAGGAGAATTAATGTGGAGCAGAAAGTATGCTGATTGTAAGGGATGGGCTTTTTCTCAGTTGAGACAGTTGGTAGTTCCATGTGAAATAAGTAAAAAGTCAGCAAATAAAAGTTGTACCTCTTTAAATCTTGGAGGGTTATTTACAGGAGAATTTCTGGAGAGAAGTGTACAGAAATGACAGTAAAGACTTCTTCAATAAAGAGCATGTGGTTTTGTGCCTATGATACATGGATAATGACATGAATACTACCTGTAGGCAATAATGTAGTTTATGGGTTTCTACAACATAACCCATACATTGGTGGAAATAATTATATCAGTAATTAAAGGTACACCTTACAAATAAATCCTAGGATTAACAACTGTGGGAAACCACAGCAGGTTCGGTATTGAGTTTGGTAGCCAGATTGTAAAAGAAGGAACCATGAGCTGCAGATACTCCTTGTTAGCAGCAGTGCCTTCAGCCGGCATTTCAGAGTGCTGTTATAAGCAGTACTACCCTTGGAGATCTTTTGAAATGTTTTATAAAGTCACAAAAGTAATTACGTTTTTGTCCAACCTTATCCAGATAATAAGGAGACCGTCATGCCTTTTCTATATGCAACCAGCCAGATCCCATGCAGAAGAGCTGCCTTCTGTCTCTGAGCAACTTGTGATTGCAATGGTAAGATTGAATTTATGGCATAACAGCTCAAATGGAAAAAGTGCACATGAATTTCTAAGGTTGGCTAAAAGTCCTAGACATGATACATTCATCCCAAACTCTACACATTCTGAATATTTCAGCACTGGAATCTGTTACAAAAATTACTTTATTTAATTTAGTTGATTTATGACTTAGGCTACAATTTCTTTGGGAATCAGATTAACGATGAAAAAACGTCCAAATGTCCAAGTTTCCAAGGAAAAGTCCTCTCTCTTCCTCCTTCCCCCGCCCTTGGTTCCAAAATTTGGAAGAAAAGCCCCCAAATCATTAAAGATTTATGGAATCATAGAATCATTAAGGTTGGAAAAGACCTCTAAGATCATTGAGTCCAATCATGTCTAGCTAGCAACAGTATTACTGTATGTAATAACAGGTCTGAACAGAAAGAGTACTCAGTTTTAAAAGTTTTGCAATTCTTTCAACAAAACCTAACTTCCTGGAAAAGTCAGAAGACATCCTTCAGATATAAGGTCCTGATTGCATTCATAATCATGGGATTGCCTGAATTTAGCTGTAGCATTCAGACTTTTTGCTTACAAGAAGTTTGTTGGTGGTAATTCCCAAACATTTCTGTTCACTCAGCCAAGCAGGACATAAGCTGTCCTCTAAAAAT
The DNA here is from genome assembly GCA_013400975.1 of Atrichornis clamosus. NCBI lineage: Eukaryota > Metazoa > Chordata > Aves > Passeriformes > Menuridae > Atrichornis > Atrichornis clamosus. The sequence continues at coordinate 16,807 of WBMZ01004581.1, read as the reverse complement.
AGGGAAGCTGATATAAAATTATTTTGTTTGGACCTGTATCACAATATTGCACATAGTTAAAGTGCTCAGAGTCACATGAAAACACAGCTTTGAACAACAGGAGAAAAGTCATGGCTCAAGGAGGTATTACACACACAGGAAGACTACGCAGATGACTTGACAGCTTACAGATGCTGGGGAGGAATACATTTCAGGGAGGCCAGGGCTGTAGATCATTGCCTGGCATCTCTTCAGCTCTGTAAGCTGTTCTCTCCGGGATCAGGTTTCAGAAAGGAATGCCGTCACGGGAGATTTTACCCGATGACTAAAACTGCTGACTTTCCAGTGTGATGTTTAACCTCCCATTCCATGCTCCACGCTTGCTTTATTTACTAATCCAGCCTGTAGCTGTTACGTGGCAAAAGAACAGGGATAAATGCTATGCCTTGAGAGCATATGTGTGAGTGGATAAAGTACCACCCGTCTCCCCAGCACTGTAGCTGTAGAGGCCCAGAGCACTTGACTTTAGTCATGGGGTGGACTGTGGTGTGGGACTGTGGTGTGGTCGTCTCTCCTCTGACACAGCAGGAAGAGCCCTCATCTGCAGTCAGGGAGCTATTACAGGGAGAGAGCGTCAACAGGAGTTGGAGCTCACTCTCAGCAGAAAAAATTAACTACAGAGTAGAGCATCTCAGGCTGCAATATATCTTCTCTTTATGCTCTCCATGCTGAGAGGGAGGATCTGGACAGGGTCCACTGCAAAAGCAACAGATGCAGGGAGGTTTTATAGCCACATGGTTCTACTGGACGTGGCTTTCTGGGGTCAGGAGATTGATTTGGGACAACTGCTACAAAATATATCTTTTGTTGTGTTTCAACAAGCCACCAGCCAAGGGTAAAACCTCTTAACTGCTGGGTGAGATCAATAATATTTAAAGGATAACAGTTTCTTAATGTCACAGAAATACCAAGTTTCTTATTACCTGCTCTTTTGCAGATGCAAAAAATATACCTCAAGATAGAAAAGTTCAATATGGGAAACCATGTAAGCATTGATAATTTGTGCTGTAGAATTGGGTCAGTTACTGTCAATGTTCACATGCTCCTTATGAGTGACAGGGTTTAATTCTGAATACCAGCTAAGTCATGGGATTGCAGGAGAGTCTTTCTTCTTGTCCTTACCCTCTTATCAAAGGTTGATGTTGACAACCATCATGGAAGAATTTGAAACCGTAGGCTTCCTGAAGCCTAAAGAAAGAGCAAGCAAACAAACCCACCTTTAATGTGTATGTACATATACAGCCATACAGTCATGCAGCCACAGGTGTACGTGTAGATGGTGTGGGGGGGTGTCCTTGTGTCTGTCTGCCTGTGTGGAGGGAGGGCGGGAGAGACACCTTTCATGATCTTTGTGAAAGCAGGGATTTCATGTTTGGGAAGGCAGTTCCTGGCAATGCCAACCCTCTCAAAAAACCATTAACAAAAGTTTGGAGGTACCTAGCCAGCTTGGAGAAGACTCAGCCTGGCACAAGTCTAGGCCCTTTAGGAGTCAGAACACTTATGGCTGGATCTTGCTGGGATTTGATCCACTTGGGCTGTTTTACACATGGATAGAGGCGGTAGTCAGTAATGAGCAGGAGCTTCCCAGGAAGGAGCACAAAAGCTCCATCTCTTCCAGCAAGAGATTCCCGCATCCTGATATTGCATGTAGTTTTCTCACTCGTGGTGGTGGTTTGCATCATACTTTGTGAGGTCAGATGCTAAGGATCCAAGAATTACATTCTTCCTCATGAGTAAGCTTTAGTATCATCTGGAATGACTCATCAGGTTAAAGGCTTGTAAGGTCAAGCCATTTATGAAAATACTCTTTTAAATATTGTCTGAGTTTTCTGAGAAGGATATTTTGAGTAAAAACCATGAAGAATTTAATCCAGATATTAAATATGTAAATATTTTTTTGGGTCAAGATTTGTAGTTTCATAAGGTGTAGACTTTCTTATTTGTTTCTTTTTTTTTTCTACGTGTCAAAATAAAGTGTAAAGCAAAAAAACCCTGAACATAAATGCTGGCAAATATTCATACTATCCAATATATTCAGACTTATTTAATTAACTTGTCAGGCTTGGTTTTTACCAAGCTAATTCTGTGGCGATGACATTATCTTTGAGATCTGATTATTCATTAAACATCTACTATGAATTTCAGGTTCCCTCATGCTTAAAATACAGTACATGTATAATGGGATTAAGAATTAACATATGTTTCTTAATTTTATTTAATTTATGACTTTCAATTACAGAATTTAAATTCTAGGGATGCTGCAGAACACATCAGTTAACTATACTGAGCTAATTAACAATTATAATAACTTTTTTTGACTGCAGCACAAATATTTTCAGGGCTGAAAGAAATGACTGCACTGCTTATTATGGACATTAGCTTAAAAGCTTTGTTTTTATTTCAGTGGTGGGCACATTTTAATCCACTTTTGAAGTAGATAATGAATGACTGAATCACCATTGCATTTATCAGAAAGATTCAATGATGAAATTAAATATTATTTTAGGGTATTGTTTTCCACTGTTTCTTGAGTTGCATAGTGAGGTCGTGGGATGAGCATCTCACTGCTGTACTATAGTACACTACAAAACCTTTGCTGTCCTGTGGTTGGGGAGCAGGATTAGACTTGGGGTTCTTGGTAGCTGCTGCTCAGAAACCCCTGAGCCTGGCCCAGTGCACACAGATGGCTATGGGGAGGTTCCCTCAGATTCCTATAGATTTTGGCTTAAATGGGTTAGAGCTGTGTTCCAGTTGGTACATTATTTTCATGTCTTTTTCTCCAGAGAAAGTGATTTCATGCTTTTTGTCATGAAGATGACATGTCACAAGCACACAAACATACACACACACACACACACACACACACACATAATTACTTTTTTTTTTTATAATGAACTTCTGTCCCTGTGTGGATGACTTTATTTTCTCCATTCAAGGCTATAAGAGAACTGTAAGCACAACCTTAGGTAAAATTTGCATGAGAAATTATTTGCAGTAAGCAGCCAACCACTTCATTATACTCACAGGAAACCCCCTCCTCTCTCAACAAAACAAAAATTAAAAGATAGGACTCTGTAATCAGAGCCTGATATTACCGCTGCTGACTTCAGCTGTCATTTATGACAGTTGTGTAGTTTGCAGGTCTTCAGAGGCTGAGAATATGCAGAGAGAAAGGCAGTGCTTGTGAAAATGCCCTTAATAAGCAAGAAGGAGGATGCAGTGTGATAAGTTTAGAGAACACAGGTTTCCCAATGTGGTCCTTATAGATCTTTTAATGTGGGGAGGAAAATAACACCTGGACAAGTTGCCAGAGGTTGCTTCTCCTTCACAAATAGCTTCAAAATCCAAACGAAAGACTTTTTGAAGATGTATTTTCTGCTTCAGCTACTGCTACTGGGCTGGGAAATGCATTAATTGAAGCAAGTGCTACAGCCTGTGTTTAGAAGACCTCACCAATTCTAAACTGAACTGAAAATCAACAAATCTTTGTATCCTACCAGGCAAACCTGTCAGGAGGATTAAGATTTGATGTCAATATGTTCCATTTCTTGCAGGCCTTTAATATGTGATATCTGTGATGACGTCTTATTTTCTCCTTTCCCTCCAGAACACCTTCCTCCGTGGCATCCTCTTCTGCATGGAAGAACCTCCCTGAGGCCATCTCATCTACTTGTAATATGTTTCCAAGTCTCTCTTCTGCCATGGTGCCTGTAAGAAAACAGCAGCTGTTTAACAGTTCAAGGGAGATAGTCATAAAACAGGAGCTGAAATAAAAGCATAAGAAACTGTGATACAGGGATTTTTTACATTTGTCAGTCTCCCCCCTCTCCAAACTGGTTATAGGGCTGTTCTCTTAGAGTCTTATGTACAAAGGGCAACTTAAGTGCAACACAGAGCACTAGGAACCTGTGTGAGGTTCTTATAAACATTAATTAAGTATTTTAAACTAATTATATGAGCACCTAGCCCCAGTTAACTGAGGCTGATTACATAAGCAGACATTTTGCTGCTGATGGTCTTTCCTCCCTGCTTGGCAAAAATAGCTGGAAAAGAGTTTTTTCTGATTTGTAAAAGTAGTTTGTGCCAGTGCCAGTTTCAGATAGTAACATGAATCCAGTTTTACAATCTGAAATGGAAAGCCTGGTTAAAGCCATTGTAGGCAACAAGCCCTAATTAGAAGTAAAATAATCCTTAAATGCTAGATGTTCCTCAGCGTTGGATTGAAGGCACTGCATTTAAGGTGCTGTCTGGCATTCATGGTGAACTTTGCAATTCAGTTTTTGAGGAAAGAAATGAGTTCTGCAGTTAGAGGTGGTTTCAATAGAGAACAGTTCAAAAAACCTTTCTGTATTCTCTCCCTGACTCTGCTCTGTGACTCCATGTGTGCAGCTGCACAAGTCACTTAACTTTGGGCAGAAGATAACACCTGCCTCCTCATGCTGCCATGAGATTAGCCTCCTGTTTCTAAAGCACTTCGGCAAGATGAGGAGCTAAGTGTTTGAGAGCCCTATGCTCCTGTTTCTGACACCACCCCAATACCCAGGGCTTCAACAGAAGGCCAAAAAGCCTGTTGCAAGCCAATGGCAGAGGATGCAAACAGCCTCCACCACAGCCACTTTTTGGAAGAAACCAGTTTTGTGAGGCTGTACTGTGCTTTAATTACAGCTTAATTTGCTCAGCCTGTCAATGTTAATATGCAGCTGTATATATTTTGTTGTCTTCAATGCTGTGGTTATATTTGTATTGAGCAGCTTTATCCTTTAAGCAGCAACGCAGATCAGTGGGAATAAGAAAACAGAAGTAGAAGGGCAGAATTGTTTTACACTTAGTGTCATTTCTTAGATATTTTACTTGCCTGCCTCTGCTTCTTTGGGAAATGGGAAGTGTTCTTCCTCTCTTTTTCTAACCATCTATGCATTTTCCTGTGCTTGTGGGAAAAGCAACAGGGCAATGACCTAATTCAGTGCAAATTAAAGGGATTTCCTAGCAAAGGATGGTAACTGGCGCAGTGCTGCAGGGATGTGAAAGCACTGAATAGTAACCTGGGACTACTGAGAGAGGAAGACCTGTACTATAACAGAGCTATAATCACCTCGCACTCTCACTAATTGCCAAGAGCTGGAGCTCTTAAGTGCCATGCTATTTTTTATAGAAAATCTATTAAATTGCTACATCTTAGCCATTTTCTCCAGCTGTTCCTATCAGCCGTCATTATCGTTATCCCTCAGTAGCCAGTCTCAAAAATGAATGCAGTTCCTGCAGCCTTCCATTCATGAAACTGGTGTGGTCAAGGACATTGTAAAGTATGAAAAGGAGAGAACTGCTCAGTACAATATAAAGAAATGGGCTGTAGGCCTAGTTTCCCCTCTCCAAATGAAACCAGAAATGCTCCAAACACAGTGCCTTACCTCAAAGCAGACTTTTACATATCTATCACTGTTATTCTGTGCCATGGTGATGCTGACAGTCACCCTCACTTATATTTTCACATGTTTTTCAGCAAATTGATCAGCTGGGCAGGTTTTCAGGAATAGATAATAACACATTATGTTTCTGTAATAGTTCTTCATTCTCAGATGTGAACATCTTCTAAACCTTTCTTTTATCTCTTATTAATTTTATCAATCTCTTCCTTTCCCAGAAAGTTCTGATGTTATAGTTGTGTGTTCCAAGTGTAAATTTCTTCAGAGCTATAGAAATCACAGAACAAGGTAAAACAAATAATTGAAAGAGAAGATTCTGTTGGAGTATTGCTAAATAATTCCATTTTTCTTGCTACATGTGCAGATCAATCCATGTATGTGGGCCGCAGAGGGGGTGAAATGTGTTTCTATCTTGCTCTGGGCTCATGAGTCCTCATTCAGCCCATCAGTTATGATGCCTCAGTTCAACTTGATAACCAAAGGTAAAACTGGTTCATCCTGGATTCTGGTTTCCAGGATGCTGAAAATATTTTTCAAAACCAGATATTTTTTGGCAACATTTTGGTGCTGCTTATTTATAGTTTGTGTCCAGAGGTGGAACGGGGGCTGTTACAGCAGTGAGATTTGTTCTGTTTCTTTGAGACTGCTCTGGGAAGACCTGAAAGGGGAAGACTGGTGGAGTCTCTGAGAGGACATTCTGCCAAGAAGTCAAAAGCGGGAGAGCAGGACTTTCTGGAGCACCTTAGTAAAGAGCTCCTTGTTAGCTGTTGGAGGCAACAGCTTTTTCTAGGCTTGCCATTGTGACACCGTGACAGTACCAGAAAAACAAAGGTACTCAATAGCTGTGGTGTACCTGTCACCATGTGCTTATTTAAATACTTGTCAAGGTAAATGATTTCACAAAAGAATATGAACTGTAAGGGCCAACACCCTTTTGCTATTTACCTAGATCTTAAAATGTATTTGTGCTTGCTTTGATGGCTAACCCCAAAGCCTTCTTTGGCATTGAGGCCCTTTATTTTTCTGACACAGACCACAAAGTGTGGAATCACATCTTTATATAAATATTCATTGCAAGACCACTTCAAGACAGACAGAATTTAAGTGCATCTGAAGGCAACAAAGGTACCTGCAGGAAATGGAGTCTGCTTGCAAATGTCCTGGGCACACTTGGGACCACTTGATGGCACAGATTATCTTATTGAAGTGGATCTTTGATACAGGATTCACAACTTTTAAGTGCAATGTGGTGGTAGGGCTTGTTACAATATTTTCTTAAGCAAAATAGAATAAAAAGCAGAATACAGTATCTCTCTGTAGAAAAATAAATATTCTGGGCTTCAGCATAGTCCTTCAGATAGGCTGTCTCCTTATTTCCCTCCTGAATAGTGCTTTGGATAGTTTTTGAGAATAGATGAGGAAGGGTAATGATAAATTGATGACAAACTTCTAAGAATTAAGAAACAGGACATAAAGTTATTAATTTTATGGATGAGTAACAGCTGAATCACAACTGAGGCTTGAATTGGCAGACCCTGTGAATCTCTGTTCCAAGTGAAATTCCAAAAGAAGAAGTCATTTCAAAACAAAAAAATAAACTTTGAGGTTGCCTATGGAAGTAGATTTTTGGATTTTTTTCCCCAGGACAACATTCTGAATGACGTATTTGTCTGCCCTTTACAATTTTTTCCTCAAGTTCTCTGAACAGCCAATAGTTTTGGCTCTTTACCATGCAGTGACATGGGAAGCTCAAGAGAAGGAAACTTATAAAGCCTGATTTCCTCAGATTTTTGGACTGTTGAGAAGCCAGCTCTTGGAAGTCCTGTAAAAACCTTCATGTGAGCATCTGTTTTGGAACCCAGAGCTGGGTTATTGTGGGATAATTCATGCGACGACACAGACCAGTCACGAGGGCCTTGTCATTTAAATGCTTCAATTACTTTTTTTCTGCAATAGCTTCTGCTCTTCTCCACATCCCACAATGCATTCCATGGCTACAAGGTTAATTGGAAGTATATTCCTGTGTGTGAAGTGGACTTTAATTAGCACCTAAGGGGCACGTTTGGGTGTCCTGACTCATGTGGCATGGATGTGTACCTCTGAGTCGCTCCACCGCTGCCTGTGGGACTGCTCGTGAAGAAAGGTACTTCCTGGCCCAGACAAAGGCTGGCTTGGAAGCTCTGAGACACCCAGATGGGACAAGAGGCTCCACTGAATCTCCAGCATGCAATGCCATGGCCCGGGGCCCTATAAAACAATAGTTACACTAACACTTCCAATTAATTTGCTCAACTAATAAGCAATATGAGTGGCTCCAGATTTTAGGTCTGTGAGCAATGTAGGAACACTGTAAAAATTGGGATTGCAGGCAGCCTTGTAACAAATTAATAACTCCGACTATTACGTGAGTCATCTGTAAAATGGGCCCTGAGTTACGAAGACACACACCAACTGTGGGGGGTATCATGGAAAATTAAAATTAATGTGACATAATACTATTTAAATTACAATAAAAGTACTGCAGATGGAAGTGATGGGAAAAGTGGGAGGGGCAAAAGTCCACTGATTAGTATAATTACATCCATGCATCTGCTTCCCAAAGGCAGGTTGTGATTTCAGCTCACCATCAGCACATCCTGCCAGCCATGCAGCGAGACAGCTGTGAGCAGACATCCCAGTTCCTGCTCTGTGAGGTGAAGCTGGCAGCCAGGGTAAAAAGAAACAAAAGGCACTGATTAAAACAAAAAGCCTACTCAGCAGGTTCTTCGATCATGATCACACAAATCTCCCCCCCCCCCCCCCCCTTTTTTTTTTTTTGGTCTTAATGCTATTAATCACCTTTCAAAGCCTTTGCAAAATGCACTTTCCTGGTGATAATAAAACACTCCAGAATCAGTTCTCTGGCTCTTTCCTTATTCTAAATACATGTGCACTCAAAATCCTTACCTGCAGGACCATAGGTGCAGATGTCATTAAATCCAGCTTCTTTGATGGTTACTACAGAATGATGCATGTCACTGTCCTTTTCACAGACATCCTATGACAATCTAGGAGGAGGAACCAGGGTTAAGTTATAAATCACCTGGGCAGTGCCTCAATTGCACTATCTCTGAGAGGCATGTCCTGCCCATAGTGACACCTTGGGATTAAAATGTCAGCAAGTACTTCATGAAAGTTGTTATCTATTAATTATTTCATAACTCTGCAGAATATTTATGAAACTATGCTGTAAATAATTATTCAGACTTGAGAATTATTATGTTAAATGTGTGTTGACTGTAATTACAATGTAGTGAAGTTACTGGTCTCTTCTAAATGAACTCAATGGTAGTCAAATATTTTTAAAATCCTTTAGAGTAAGGAAAGAGCTGAAGTTATTTGAAAACAAAGTCCTGCCTAAGAGTACTCTAAGTAACATGTCCATCACAAATGTAGTAAGGAAATATATGAAAACCAAAAGGTGAAAAACAGGTTTTAATTGTTTAACATATTTCTTTCCTGTATTATCAAAATGTGCAGGATTTTATCAACAACAAATCTATTTTATATTGTTAAAAGACAGCAAAATATTTTAAAATATAGCATTAATAGGTTTAATATCTCTTGTTGAATCTAATGTAACTCATACAATGTGAAAGTCTGTTTATCTGCCAATGAGACAAAGTCAATCCTTAAATATCCTACATTTTGAAAATTATACATCAGGAATTTTTACTAAATGAAATAACTCTCCAGTGTGCATCCTGCTGGGTAAAGATCTGTCATCTGTGATATATATCTTTTGACCAAATAACCATTAGCATGAATTAAGGTAATTATTTAATTTTTCAAAACACAGGTCTTTGTATAAACACAGTAACTGGGTATAAATGTTACTTTCAGGATCAATATTTATAAATCTCTCAGTGACTGTTGTAGGGCTGATGCTGCATTTAGAAATGGAAACAAATCTTTTTTAGCCCCTTTTACCAGCAAGCCTTGCAATCTCAGTTTAAGATTTAGGAGGCAACGGAGAGGCCTTTCCTTTTGGCACATAACCCTCGGCAGCTCGGGTTTGGCAGAGCTGCAAGGCCCTCACCCGCGTTCTCGGTCCCCTCTTCCCCGCTGCCCTGTGGCGGGTTGGCGCGGACGGGAGCCGAGCCCTCTGCTGCTGCTGCTGCGGCCCAGCTCAGGGCGGCTGGAGGCAGGCGCCTCTCACCAAGACACAGGAGGGTGCGTCCGTCTCGGCCCCTCACACAGATCGGAGCCCACTGCAGGGACCACAGCTGCCCATCATTCCCATCATTTCTAACACCGGAGAGACTGCAAGAACTCCCTCCGTCAGAGAGGTGCGAGCTGGCACGCTCAGCCTGGGCAGCCAGAGCACACATGGGTGTGTGGAGACGGCTACTCATCTGACTTGCCAAGGAGAGCAGGTGATTTGCTCTGATTAATCACCCATTTCATCGGTGACTAAAGTCATATGAGGCAAACCCTTTTTTGTGGGCCTAAGTGATCAGCAATATGCCACCTTCAATCCTCACCTCCAGTTATCCCTTTTGTGATAACATCGTGATACCATCCTCTGCGTGAAAGTAATACTATTTAGCTTAAATAATTTTTCAAGCTGATGCACTGTCCTTTTCTGTGTATTTAATGGCTGAAGAGCAGATGAGTTCACATCAACTTTACCTTAAATGAAAAAAGACGGGTTTATAGTTGTCCACAGTAAAATATCCAACCTGGTCTATACTGAAACAGCTTACTGATGTAGACTTTTCATTTGTACATTAAAATGTTGACTTTATTGTTACAGAACACTATATACCTTGCAGAATGGTAATGGGATATCTTGGGTCAGCTCCCATTCCTCTGGATTCCCTCTTCTGTCTCCTGCTGTGCTTGTTTTCATCCATGCTGCTCACCTTCACACTGCCTCCATCTGCAGCAGCCATCGCTTCAGGGACTTGCACTTATTTTCTTCAGTTGGTTCTTCTCTTACCCCACCCTTGCTATCCACAGTTTTGGCAGGAATACAATAAAATTACAATATTTCTTGTCTAGGCTTGATTAGGAATCTTAACATACCCACTTTAATTTGCTGCTGCAGTGAAGATACTCTGTTACCTGCTACAGAAGATGGGCAACTCCTTATAAAAATTGTTTTTAACAATTATTGGCCTTTTTTCTGGCATTCCAAATATTCCCTGATCTCACAGGCTTAGTCACTGTAACAAGTATTTCCAGTTAATGAACATTTCTCTACAGAAGGCAGACAACATGACAGAAATGTATATAACACCCTGGCACACACTTAAGAAAATAAAATACAATGGCAGAATTCCTTGTGCATGCATTGATGATTTGATTTGAGTATGAATGGTAGGCTCATGATACAGCTAGAGTACTGTGGGTGCAGTGTGGCTCTAGATATTTATAAATAAAACAACCTGACTTTCATAAAAGCTGTATCATTACAAATAAATGTTCTTTGAGTTGGATTCAGCCTTTAGATATTATCAAAAAAATGCCTCCAACCTGGCTGTAATCCCAGGGACTCTGAGGTATCTTGATAACTTTGTCACAGATGATCTCTCTCTACCCTTTAACACATGATGCTGCCAGAAAGATTTGGGTGTTTTTGAAGACAAGTCACTTCATTTGCACAATTGTCGTTTTTTACTGAACCTCAATCTGTTGGTTTGCACAAACCACTGCATGACTTTATCACTGTTGCTCCCTAGTCCTTACAATAAGCCAAACCTTCCCTTACTAAAGGAAATTGTTCATTCTCAGTCTTGCCTTGAAAGAATGAACTTTTAGCTTTGGCTTATCCTAGTGTATTCAGCTTGCTAAGATATTTACCAGTTTTTAAATGTGTTGGCAGAGTATTTGTTAGTTTTTCGAGCTCTTCTAGTACCCAAACTATTGAAGCATCTTCAGCTTTAACTTCTGTCACAACTGTGCCCCAAATGTCTCTCTACATTCAGTGTTATTAGAATGGTGCAAAATGAGTGTCTCAACCAAAGCAAATTTTAGTAAGGGTTGTATATGCTCTTATTTCAAATACTCCATTAAAAATTTCCCCTCCAGTGCAAATTAATCTACTCGTTCATTCATTCATTTATTCATTCATTCATTCATTCATTCATTCTCTCACTCCTCCTTTCTCTCCATTTATGCCTCATTATCCCCTTTCATTTTCTATGTTGCACTTCACATACCTACTCCTAAGAACAGATAAATGGGCAGGACCTTCTTAGTCACTTTGTTCCCTTGTATATCAACCTCTATCTTTTAAGCTGCTTGTATCCCACTAATAAGTCTCTTCCAGGTCCTCACTGTTCTCCCATTTAAGAATTTTGTTCTGTTTTCTAAACTACCGTTATTAATGGCTACCTTAATCTCCTTCATTTGCCTGTTGTACTAGCATTCGGAAGAAAACCAACCACTTTATTTTCTCAGTTTTGCTCTCTGTGCTTCCCAGGCTCTTTATCTGTACTGGCATTCTTCATCTCTTGATAAACTACTAGACTTCTTCAATGCCGTGTCCTGGGGGTTCACAGACCAAAGGATATTAGCAGGCAGGGACTTTCTGCACATTTTAACTAGAATCATCCTGTGATGGGAAGACAGAGATAGGAAAATGTCATGGCAAATAATGAGACAATTCCTCACTGGAACAAGAAACCAGTTCTGATCTTTCCACTTCTCCTAAAAAGAACCCCTCAGTTCAGGGACAAGCTGTAAACAAGAGTGACTTCCAAAAAGGGGAAGCAGCACATCACTGACAATGGACTTGGTGAAGAAAAAGAGCTGTGAGAGCCTCTTTATTTGCTGAGGAAGACAGGAAGCACCTCCAGGCAGCTTATGCCTCATACTCTTTTCAGTATAGTATCTCCAGTACTGGCACAGTGCCTGTTAGCATGGTTTTGAGCTTGTGCAAGCAGACTACCTGGAAACAAATTCATGTGATCTACGTAAGGCAATATCACCCCAGGGCAATGAGGAATCAGCAGTGTTTGTATCTTCCATCCACCATTCCAGAAGACACAAACACCGTGTGGGTACCAGGGAGTGGCAAACCTTGATGTGCAGTGCCTGTCTTAAATACAAAGGTCATGGAGCCCTGCTATCTTTTATTTTTATCATTTTTTTAATTTTAAGTTTTGACTGATCTGTTATGCACTGTTCCAAGTAGCATTGCTTCTTCAGTGACAAGGTCACCTCCATTATTACCTGGTCATGCTACCTGTGGCGACTGGAAGACAGAAATTTGCAGGGATGGAGAAGTTTCTGTTTGCTTTGGTCAGTTTGGAAACACTTCTAGTTAAGTATAGATCTAAAGAAAAGTAAAAAGAAGAAATAAAAATAAAAGCTGCAGAATGGTATGTGAACATTCAGCAACTACCCATCTTGCAAGATTGCACATGGCGGATTCAGGAAGCAGCCGTGTATGAATAAGTAGAGAAGACATGCACAACTCAAAAACACGGGTGGGCTGTTGAGGACAACCAGTTGCTGGCCTCTGTTGGAAACGTGACTCTCTTTGCTCAAAGCCTGAAACTAGATTTTTAAACATGGGCAATAGACATTCACAGGAGCTGCCCAGCTTTTCATTATCACTCTATGGCTAGCAGTTTAATCCTACAGCTATTACAGTTTGGTTGACCTTCGTGCAGTGACATTAGCCTCCTACTCCCATGCCTTCCTCCTCCAGCTCAGTGCTCCTGCAGTATGGGAATCACTGTTTATTCAGTGCATCCTATTTGCTATGGAGATTGTAAGGCAAGAGGTAAAAGGCCTCTACACACATCACTTCCACCATGACAGTCCAGCCCTTCCCCATGTTCCTATCAAGTGTATCTACATCTTTAATGTGGATCCCACTTCTTGGCTTGAATTCTTGCTTCTCCCTGCCACTGCACATCAGTCACATTATTCTTAGCTCCCTTCCTGTCTCTAGCCTTCCTCCCTAGAATTTTAGTTTATCCTCATTTGCCCTTTCCCATGCCTCCCTTCGTCCCCAGTACACAGTGTCTGTTTTTTTCATTTCATGCCACCTCCCTACAATGCCCTCAACCAAAAGAGTGATTACTTCTTTCTAAGTTCACAACAGATAAACTAAGGTACCCATGGGCTATAAGTAAGTCCCAAGCTGTAGGCTGCACAGTTTTAACACACAAAACTTAAGGACTTACCTTAAAAACTGAAGGAATGTTTAGAAATTTTACTTTGGATAAATGTACAGTACACTGCTGTATGGAGGGGATTGAATAAGCTTTAAGTCCAGCTCTTCTGCCCAATGCTCTGTCCTGCCTTGATTGCCTGACTTCTAGGCAGTGACAGGTGAAATCCCACACTCATGCCACTGTGCCACTGCTGATAGCAGGGGCAGCTCTTCTATGGCTAACTGATTCACCTCTGGTTTTTGCAGTCATACTTTGAAGAATTTTTTTAGACTTTTTTAGGAGGCTCTTGAAGGATGAGGACAATATACAACAACAACAACAAAAGAAGTATTTTACTTATTTGATGATTTTTTTATGCTTTATATATTCTGTGCTGATTAACTGGTTTTAGGTGTATGCAGGTATTTTTTTTAGACAATCACTTTAAATAATGTCTAAGGACAGCATTAACTCAGGTTCAGTCCACCTTGTTTTTGTTCTTTTCCTTACCCCTTGCAACTGATTCCTGTCTCTCTTTGAAAGGGAGTCAACAGGAAGCATGACACTCTGGCAAAGGATGTGTGACAGCATTAAACTTCCTGGTGAAGCTTCATTCTTTGTACTGTCATAGCCATAAGCATCAGTGCCATAAGTATCCTTACCTATTGACCCTGTGTGCCATAGGAGAGAAAGACTCTTTCTTAATACATTAGCAGTTAGATTAGATGCATCATGTACAATGCTTTGCATGGATAAAGAAATTTTGAAAGTTTACATTAAATGTAGTTTTACTTATCTAAAAGAAAAAAGAGATTATGCTAAAGAGTTGGGTTTTTTAAAATTAAAGACAGAAAAAGAGTGGATTATGTTTTTATGTTGGTTGAGAAGGAATCATCATAAAACACAAGGCAACAGTTTCGTGTTCTAAGCACCATTACAGAGAAAATGCTGAGAATGCTGATTTTTATCCATAAGAAAAAGTGATCAAATATATTTACCAATAGGTGAAATGCTCGAGTCAGGACAAAGTCACGCTTGCTCCTGCCATCTCAGACCCGTGTTACAATGACATAATAACATGCTTTCCACCCATCAATATCACTTTGTCATTCAGCCTAAAGGTCAGATGACAGAACGGCTCCAGATTTAATTTTATCATCCCAATCAACAAGGAGTCAATTTCCACTTCCAAGTTGCTTGGATTCTCACCTCCTTTATCATTCAGCCTTGCCTCATTCAGCAGGCAGCCTCTGGAGAATACATTCCTCATTTTCACTAGTTGCAGAGTGGGCAATGGCCAAGGCAAGGCTTCCACATGGACAATGTTTATGTGATGTGCAGAGAGCATTTTATTTTCCTAAGTACTTTACCTAAGAGATGACAGCCAGTTGATTTTGAAGCCTGTGGGAGCCAGAAGTGGTTTTGCATTTGTCAGCCTTTGCCCCTGGGCTTGTCAGGCGTTTCTATGAGCCCTGCAGTTCAAAGCATTGTAAGGAAAGTTTTCTTGCAACATATTTTGTTTAGTGCAGCCAAGACTCGAGTGAAGGCTTCTGGCACGCTCCATGCAGAGAAAGTTTCAGCACATAGAATCACTTTTTTAAAAAAAACTTGTAATTACTACATTTACAGACATTTAAGCATGAGAATAGATGGAGTGTTTCTGTATAGTGCAGAAAAAATTACCTGAGTGAGGAATTTTGGTTGTTGAATAAAAAAATTATTTTGCTGGAAGCAGCCTAACAAATCAAGAGATTCACTAGTTTGATTTTGGGCATCTACTTATAAATCCATTGCACTTACACTTTCAAGAGAAATTTTTTAAGCCCCAAAAATATGGGTCTCTACAGAAGCTTGTGCTATAGCAGTCATGGTGTCTGAAAGGATCCTGAGAACATTCAGTACCTACTATTTTTAATGATATGATGGGAAACTGTTTCATGCCTGAGAAATAAATGCCTTTTCTATACCTCAGGGGAAGAGTTGTGCAATCACAAATGATTTGCCATGCCTAGGCTAGTCTTTAAACCCTTGGTTCCAACTGTATGAGGAGCTGGAGCTCCAGAAAGTCATGTTCTCATCCCAACAGCATGCCTTATAAGGAACTTTTCTTGCCTGTCACTGTTTACTAATCCCAGAGAGCTGAAGCCAATGCTTTGGTGTGCTGCAGGATGGTCTGTGGGTGTGTGTTTCCATCCGAACATCAATATGCAGATAAGGCTGATCCGTTGATCCTATAAAGTGACTGATCTTTTATTACTCTGGGATTGCATAGTAAACCAGAGCAAAACAGGGAAAGTGCAAATGACAGCCCTATCTGTCTCTCAGCTGGAAACTGCACTCACAAACATTTACAGACCTAATACTGCAAATACATACCTGGGGTCTGTCTGTCTGACATCAACAGGAGCTTTTAATATCAAGGTTTATGGTGCACATCTTTTTGTATATTTTACTACACTGGAATAATTTTTACTTCAGTTCCTTCAGGAGAAGGGTGAAGGAGTTGAGCCTGTTCAGCCTTGAGAAGAGATGACTGAGAGGGGACCTCATTAATGTGTCTAAGTATCTAAAGAGAGGTGGTGCCAGGAGGATGGATCCAGGCTCATCTTGGTGATGCAAAGAAATAGGATGAGAGGCAACAGGCAGAAACTGATGCACAGGAAGTTCCACCTGAATATGAGGAAGAACTTCTTTATTATATGGGTGACTGCACATGGGAACAGATTTCACAGAGAGGTTGTGGAGTCATCGTCTCTGGAGATATTCAAGAATGACCTAGACAGAATCCTGTGCTATGTGCTGACCCTGCTTCAGCAGGAAGGGTTGACCAGATGACCCGCTGTGCTTCCTTCCGACTTGACCAATTCTGTGATTCTGTAAGCACAACAACTCCCCAGCCAGTGTGTCTTGTTCCTCCAACTTAAATAAAGGACATGCGTGGCTGCTCTTGTTATAAATATTGTCAACGGCTTAACCTAAACTAAGAATTAACGAGTGCAGAAGGCTCGAATCCGCTATATATAGATTTCTGTGACTCTCCAAGTTGGCCCGTGTATTTCTGGCTCCCCAAGGAATGAATGCACGGCGTTGTGCCGGCGCCTGTTGATGAATTTATTCCGCATCGGTCTCCCCGCGGCAGCAGCGGCAGGGGCAGAGGCGGGGCAGGGGCAGCGCAGGAGCAGGAGCAGGGACAGG
>WBMZ01004580.1:0-19785 GCA_013400975.1 Atrichornis clamosus | reverse complement strand
GGGGTGCTCAGGGGTGCTCAGGGTGTTTGGGGGTGCTCGGGATGCTCAGGGGTGCTCGGGGGGTGCTCAGAGGTGCTCAGGGGACTCGGGGGACTTGGGGGTGCTCAGGGATGCTCGGGGATGCTCAGGGTGCTCAGGGGTGCTCAGGGGGGTTAGGGGTGCCCGGGGGTGCTCAGGGCTGCTCAGGGTGCTCGGGGGTGATGAGGGGTGCTCAGGGGGGTTAGGGGTGCCCGGGGGTGCTCAGGGCTGCTCAGGGTGCTCGGGGGTGATGAGGGGTGCTCAGGGGGGTTAGGGGTGCCCGGGGGTGCTCAGGGCTGCTCAGGGTGCTCGGGGGTGATGAGGGGTGCTCAGGGGGGTTAGGGGTGCCCGGGGGTGCTCAGGGCTGCTCAGGGTGCTCGGGGGTGATGAGGGGTGCTCAGGGGGGTTAGGGGTGCCCGGGGGTGCTCAGGGCTGCTCAGGGTGCTCGGGGGTGATGAGGGGTGCTCAGGGGGGTTAGGGGTGCCCGGGGGTGCTCAGGGCTGCTCAGGGTGCTCGGGGGTGATGAGGGGTGCTCAGGGGGGTTAGGGGTGCCCGGGGGTGCTCAGGGCTGCTCAGGGTGCTCGGGGGTGATGAGGGGTGCTCAGGGGGGTTAGGGGTGCCCGGGGGTGCTCAGGGCTGCTCAGGGTGCTCGGGGGTGATGAGGGGTGCTCAGGGGGGTTAGGGGTGCCCGGGGGTGCTCAGGGCTGCTCGGGGAGGCTCGGGGGTGTTCAGGGGTGCTTGGAGACACTCAGGGATGGTTGGGAGTGCTCAGGGCCCTCCAGGGTGCTCGGGGGTGCAGAACCCCCTCCGAAGTGCCCCATGGCACTGTCATAACTCAGAAAATTTGGGTCTGTGCATCCACTTGGCCTCAACACAAAGCCCCGAGGCTCCACCCGGGCCGGGCTGGGTGGGTTTGGGGGGACCCTGCCCTTGTTTTGTGTTTTGCTGGGGTTTGTTTGCTGAGCCTCACGGCGGTGCCCGGGGGGAGCAGCAGCTCCTCAGATAAGTGCAGCCGACTTTTTTCCCTCTTACCCGTTAAGCTTAACTAGATAAACACACAAACCAGATAAGGCTTGGAAATCTAAAGGGATTAACCTCGTGCAGGCTTTGCCCGGTGCCAAAAATTAATTATATTTTAAGCTTTGTATGCAAATTCAAGGGCAGGCGATGCAATTAGAGGTGCAGAGAGGGGCTGTGGGGGGACAAACGCACCTGTGACGGTGCTGGGCCCTCGCTGGGGACACTGACAGGTCCCGTGTGCCCACCCAGGGGTGCTGTGCCCCCCTTCTTGGAGCTGGTCCCTCCCTGGGGCCCCCCAGCCCCACGGGTGTGAGTGGGGCACGGCAGGACGGGGACACAGATGGTGGCACTGGTGCCAGCACCCCCGTCCTGGGGATCAGCGAGGCGGCCCCCCCGGGTGCCCACCCTTGGGGGGACCTGGGAATGTTGTCCCATGGTTGGGACACTTCCCGTGTGTCCCTTCAGCCCTGCCCTGGGGGGCAAAGCCACCATGGCCAAGGTGGGCAGAGGGGAAGGCAGGGACAGGGGGGCCCATCCTGACGCCCCCATCTCCAGGGGCACAGGGGGTGCCAGGGGGGTGCTGTGGGGCCAGCGCTCCCCCAGAGCTGCAGGATGAGTGCTGAAGGCAGCAGGATTTGGGGATAGCAGCTGAAATAGCAATTGCAAGTGGTGGGAGCAGCGAACTGAGATACACAGGGGACACAAAAGCTGACGGCAGAGAAAGGTGGTGCTGAGACCCCAGGCTGGGGACACCTTGGTGGGTGCTGGGGGGGTCCCTGTCCCTAATTTTAGGAGATCTTGAACCCACCCCGTACCCTCTGCCAAACCCAGTGTCCCCAGCACTCCCCTGGCTGCCTGGGACCTGGTTTGGGCTCCCGTCACAGCTCTGCCAGCTCCCCCCGCCCCAGCCCCCTCCACCCTACCCCAGCAGCTCATTAATGACCCACCAGCTAATTAATGCAGCTATGACTTCCGTCGAGGCAGCCCCAGCGCCCTGTCGGCGGTGGCGGGTTGGGCTCAGGGGCTCGGGGACACCCCTGTCCCCAGAGCGGGAGGCGCGGGGTGCTGTGGCGGCTCACGGGGGGACGGGGGCAGCGGTCACCTGGGGAGGGGACGCTGGGGTCTCGCTGCCGCCTGTCACCCGCGGGAGGACGAACAAGGGGCCGTCCCGGCTCGCTGAGGCCACCCGTGTCCCCAGGGCCAGCCGGGCAGCACAGCAGGGCTGCGGCCCCGGCCATTACAGCTCATGCCGCGGGTTCCAATTAGCCGTAATTGCATTAGCGGCGGCGCGGGGAGCGCGGGGAGGCTCCCGCCGGGCGGGAGGAGGAGGAGGAGCCACGGCAGCACCTCGTCCTGGTCCCCTGCCGACCCTCCTGCCGGCCGGGGGGGCACCGGGCCCCACCCGGCCGGGTGTCCCGCTGTGCCCCCCCAAATCCCTCCTGCGGCCGGTGGGAAGCGCAGGCTGGGAGCGGAGCCCGGGACAGTGGTGACAGGGACGCGCCCGGAGCGGGGCCTGGGGGTGGCCCCAAACCTGCCGGGGTTTGAGCTAAGCCCCCCCAGCCGCCCCTTCAATCCCCCCTTCCCGGAGGTGGGATGGGGAGGAGAACTGGGAAAGGGAAAACCCGTGGGATAACAGCGGTTTCGTAATTGAAATGAAGCAAAATGGAATAAAGAGGATAACAGTAATAGCAATAGGAGTGGTAATAACGGTAGTATAATCTGTGCTATTATTATTAATAATGACAACGATAACAACAACAATAATAATAATAATAGGGAAAACCTGCGGGGTAACAACAGTTTAATAATTGAAATTAAGCAAAATAGAATAACAAGAATAATAGTAATAGCAATAGTAGTAGTAATAATAGTAGTAGCATCTGTATTATTATTAATAATAATAACAACAACAATAACTGTTATATAATAATAATAGGAAAACCTGTGGGGTAACAACAGTTTCATAATTGAAATGAAGTAAAATATAATAACAGGGATCGTAGCAATAGTAGTAGTAGTAGCAACTGTATTAATATTAATAATAACAACAACAATTAAAAAAAAAATAATAATAACAACACTAATAATAGTGAACAGGGGCACAACCAGAAGAGAGAAGAATAAACCCCAAGCAAGCCCTGTCACCACGTGGGGGGACATCAGCCCCGGTCCCCAGCCTGGCCCCGTCACTCCCTGACGCTTTTTGGGGTGAAAGGAGAGCCACGGCCCCGTGAGAGCCCCCAGCAGGTCCCTGTCCCCCGACGCGCTGCCCGTGGCTGTGGCCCCTTGTCCCCAGAGGGGACACGTGCTGGGGTCTCTCCCAGCAGCTCCTCTCTCCCTCTGTTTCCAGGTCCGGGTAACCGGGAGCCGGCGGCGCCAGGACCCCCCCGGGAGCCCCCAGACCCCCGATGACACAGCCCCTGGCGAGGGGGGGACACCACGCCGAGCCCCCCGGCCCCTCCTGCCTCCCTGCACCCCGAAACCCCCCGAAACGGAGCCGGGAGCTGCACATCCATCCCCGCCTGGAGCCTCCGAGCCCAAACCACGCGTCCACAGCAGGACCCGGGGGCTGCACCCGGGGGGAGCCCCCCAGGCTGTGCCACCCCCCCGGGCTGCCACCCCCCCAGGATGGGGACATGGGGGCACGCAGGGAGGTGGCAGCGCTCACAGGACACCGCTTTCTTCTGTTTCTCCCGGCCTGGTTTTTCCTTGGAGCAGCGGGGCCCTTCCTGGTGTGCTGGGCAGGAGGGGAGCCCGGAGTGGGATTGGGGCAAAATCCAGCCCGTTTGGAGCAAACTGGGACCAGGGGTAGGGGGCAGACACGGCTTTGGGCACAGCAGGGCACAGACAGCAGCGTCGGCCTCCGTGGGGTTGGGACAATTTCCTGGAACTCTGGATTTGGGGGTCAGACTGGCTCTAAAAATGGGGATGTTGCTCCCAGCAGGAATTTTGGACGAAACAGCATTGAAGGGGCTCGGTCTGGGATGTTCCAAGGCGCTGGATCGATCCATCAGCATCTCTCCTCAATCCCCCAAATCTGGGGGCACGGGGGGGACAGCCAGCACCCCAAAACCCCCCTGCAAGCGCCCCCGTCCCCACACGTTTTGGGGGGACTCGCTCCAATCCGGCAATAGCGACGCTGCTCCAGCGCAGCCCCTTTCCGGCTGTTTTAACGGATCTGATGAATGTTTTGGGTTGGTTCGGGTTTTTTTAATTATCAGTTTGGGTTTTTATTTAATTTTGAAGTGCCTGAGTAGACTCTGGCTGAGCCGGGCCCCCCCAAGGCCGACACCGTGCCTTCAGCAACGCTGTGACCCCCCCAGGGCTGCTCCAGTGCCCCCCAAAACCTCGCCCAGGGCTGGGGGGGGGGCAGCTCGGTGCTTCCCTTCATCCATGGGGGGGTCTAGGTGCCAAATCCATCCATCAGCTTCAGCGGAAGGGGGACATCGGCACGAGGGGAGTGATTATTTTTGGGGGGGGTGCAAGGGGCTGTGTGAGGTGGGTTGGGCAGGGATTGCAGAAGGAAGACGAGCTGGGAAGGAAAAGCCTTGGAAGGAACTGGAAGGAAAAAAGGAGTTTCCTGAAGCGTCCCAGCTCCCCACAACCTCCTCGTTCTCCTCTCTTTCCTGGAGGTGGGATGGTGGCTCCTCCAGGATCCCTGGATCTGGCCTGAAGCCCACCCTTCACACCTGGGAGCAGGGGACGTCGGATGGATTTGGCCTCCCAGGCGTTTGTCCTCCAGTCCCAGGGGATTTTTTACACCCTGGAATGATGTTTCGGCCCTTCCCAACAAGGAGAAGTGAAGTGCCACGGCCCCGGCCCCTCCACCGCCTCCAGCCAAGCTGCGAACTCTACAGGCAATAATTTTTCCACCCTTTCCCCCTCTTTTTTTCCCAAGAAAAATCGTGTTTTTCAGGCAATGCATCCCCCTCATCCCCCAGAACATATCCCCACCCCCAAGCACTGCCCAGCCCCTGGGCCAGCAGCGTCTTCGGGGGGTCTTTTCCTCTCCAGGACCGAGGATGCTCTCGCTGACCTGCTGCGGGATGGGGTGGGATGGGATGGGATGGGATGGACAGGCGGACACTCGCCTGCTCCAAACCCTCCTCAAACCCAGCAGGAAGCAGAAGGAAGAGCTTGCTGGCATTAAAACTCTTGGGAAGAGCCTCCCTCCCCTGGGCTCCACAGGGGCCGGGCACCGGCGCTCCGGGACCTTGGGATTTTCTTTTCTGTTGGCTTGGTTTTCTATGAGCCCGTATTTGTAATGTGAACCGAGGATTTCTTTTCTATTCTGTAATTATAAAAGTCAAAGGAAAGTTTCAGCTGCTGGTGTTCTGGTTCTGGGGCACTTCCCTTCCTTGTGCAGTTCACTTGATTAAAAGGTGGTGGGGTTTTTTTAAAATTTTTTAAATTTTTGCTCTTTTTTCCCCTTCATTCACGCTGCCAACTCCCTCCCAAAGGCTCTGAATCCCTCAGATTTCCCCATCTCATATCACAGAATGGTTTGGGTTGGAAGGGACCTTAAATCCCATCCAGTGCCACCCCTGCCATGGGCAGGGACACCTCCCACTATCCCAGGCTGCTCCCAGCCCCGTCCAGCCTGGCCTTGGACACTTCCAGGGATCCAGGGGCAGCCACAGCTTCTCTGGGCACCCTGTGCCAGGGCCTCCCCACCCTCACCGGGAACAATTCCTTCCCCATATCCCATCTATCCCTGCCCTCTGGCAGTGGGAAGCCATTCCCTGTGTCCTGTCCCTCCATCCCTTGTCCCCAGTCCCTCTGCAGCTCTCCTGGAGCCCCTTGAGGCCCTGGAAGGGGCTCTGAGCTCTCCCCGGAGCCTTCTCCTCTCCAGGTGAGCACCCTCAGCTCTCCCAGCCTGGCTCCAGAGGGGCTCCAGCCCTGGAGCAGCTCCGTGGCCTCCTCTGGGCTCTCTCCAGCAGCTCCACATCCTCCTGGTGTTGGAATCCCCAGGGCTGGAGCAGCTCTGCAGGTGGGGAATCACCTGAGCGGGGCAGAGGGGCGGAATCCCCCCTGTCCTGCTGCCCACCCTGGGGATCAGCACGGATCATACGTTGGATTTCTGGGTGCCAGGGAATGTGGCTGTGGCAGGTCCAGCTCTCACCCCCCCAGCGCCCCCAATTCCTTCTCCCAGAGCTGCTCTCCATCCCCTCATCCCCAGCCTGGATTGATGCCAGGGCTTGCCCCAAGCCAGGTGCAGCACCTTGGACTTGGCCAGGGGATCCCAGCGCTCCCTTTGGGTGATGCCCTGGGGATCATTCTGGATGATTCTGCCCTTCCCTCGCTGCCTGCACAGGTTCATTCCCTCCCTGGTCGTAAAATGGGAGGAAAACAAAAGTATTTTAAAATCAGAAATGCTTCAAAGCAGCATCCTCTGGGCTGGGTGGGGATCCCAGCAGGATACTCCAGGCTGGGTGGGGGATGCTGGTGGCCAGGACATCCCATCCCTGTGCTGGGAGCAGCTGAGCGTTTGTAGCCCCTCTTCTCCTAAGAGAAATATTAATAAACCCACAAAAAATATTAATAATCCCACAAATAAATAGTATAAACCCCTCAGAAAAATCCTAAGAACCCCCATGGGATGTTTTTGCTCCAGAAATCCAGTTTTCCAGGCCTGCCAGAAACAAGGGTTGGATTTCCCTGGGTTGTGGACACAGCCCCAGGGAAAAGCTTCCTTTTCTCCCCGAATATTCCCATTTTCCATCACTAAAGCAGCAATTTTAACTCAGTTTCAAGCTGTCCCTTTTTGGGGTGATGTTCACCTGTGGTTTCCTTCCAAGTATCCAAAGCCATTTCATTTGCTCCACGTTTAATGGATTCCAGCCTTTCCCAGCTTGGTGAGGGAAGGAAGGGCATGATGACATTGAATTAAATCTCAATTTTTATATGAAAAAGGAACGTGGTAAGGCTGGGACGGCAACTCTGATGCCATCAGTGGCACTGGGGACCAGAGCAGCCGGATGTTCCTTCCCCGGGATGCTCCGCTTGGCAACCCCTTGCCATGACCTTTAGGGGACACAATCTCTGTGTTGTCCCGTTCCCAAATCTCTGTCCCTGTGGGAACTGAGCCTTCACCTCCCTAAGGGCCCTCCTGTCGCTGGCCAGAGCCGGCGTGGGAAGAGGCTGGAGCAGCCCTGGGTGGCCGTGGGACGGGGTCAGTGGCTCTGAGCAGATGTCACCGCGTCACCCACGGGTCCCGCGGGCTCAGCTCTGCTGCGGGACCCCACCCCTGGGGCTGCTTTTTAATGGAAAACACTTGAAGCAGCTTTCCAGGCCTAAAATCCCTGGATACGGCCGTGGGGACAGCGGCGTGTCCCAGCACTCCGGGGCTGCAGTCAGGGGGGCTGGGGGTGAAGGTGGCCCCCACTGGGGCACGGGGGGGGCAAGGAGCCTCCGGCCCCGAGGGTGTCCCCAGGGCAGGGACCCCAAGGACCCCCGGGGTGGGGGGGCAGAGCCACCTGCTCCGTGGGGAATGGTGAGTGCTCGGGAGAAGCCAAACCACAGCAGAGCAGGCTCCTTTGTCTCCTGCCAGGCAAGGGGGAGGATTTGCTTCAGGGGGGGTGAGCAGGGATGGACGCCTGTTTCCATGGCAACAGGGAGGCCAATCCCACCTTGGGGAGCAGCCATGGACCGGGGGAGAAGTGGGTGAGCATCCCCGGGGTCCTGCCAGAGCATCCCAGGGACACCCTGCTGGAACATTCCAGCAGTGGAATGTTCTGCTGGAGAATTCCATGGACACACCGCTGGAGTATCTCACAGCCACAGTGCCTGAGCATCCTAATTCCACACTGCCAGAGCATTCCCGTGCCCATGCTGCCAGAGAATTCCATGGCCACGCTGCTGGAGAATCCCATCACCACGCTGCCAGAGCATCCCATGGCCACGCTGCTGGAGCACCCCACAGTTGTGCTGCTGGAGCATTTCACGACCACAGAGCTTGGGCATCCCATGGCCGAGCCAAGAGAGCATCCACAGCTGTGTTGCCAGAGCTTTCCATGGACAAGCTGCCTGAGCATCCCGTGACCGTGCTTCTGGAGCATCCCACAGCCCCGCAGCTGGAACATCCCACAGCCCCGCAGCTGGAGCATCCCACAGCCCCACAGCTGGAGCATCCCACAGCCCCACAGCTGGAGCATCCCACAGCCACGCTCCTCCTCTCCGGCTGGGAGGGAGGAGCAGACCTGTTCTCCTGCTCACACCCATGGATCTGCCTCTTCCAAAACAACCTCCTGCCGCCCAGCCCAGCCCGTCCCGGCTCCGCAGCCTGTCCGGGCACGCCAGGGAATCCTCCTCCAGCAGCGGAGTTCCAGCCTTCGGCCTCGCCGTGCCCCTGTTCTGCCTCCTGTGCCCCGGTAAAGGGAGGTGGGCACCAAACTGGAGGCTGAAATAGGCTTCTTAAAGTGGTTTTCCATTAAAACCTTGAATTTTGGGAGACAACTTAGAATTTATAATCAAAGGTTTGCAAGCTTTGGTTTTGCAACCATAATCATCTTTTGAGAGCAGCAGGGGAAATTCACCAAAGTGAAAACCAGTACAAATGATCCCCTGAATGCCGTGTGATGTCCCCATGCTGCTCCCACCTGAGCCTGGAGCCAGGACACGAGTGCAGCCTCCCCAGCAGCGACGCCGCCCCAAAAACCATCAGGATACCCCAAATTTAAAAAGCCAGAGAGCGTGGGCATTGCAGTGATACCCACAGTCACGGGGGGGCCTGGGGGGGCTCTCCCTGAGCCCCTCAGAGCCCGGACCCCGCCGGTCCCTCCCCACAGCCCCCGTCCCCTCCCTGCCCGGGGCTGAGCTGTAATTACAGAGTCCAGGCAGCGCCCGCCGCTCTCGTGAAGAAACCCCTGTGTCGCCGTAAACAGGAAGGGCAGGAAGCAAAACGAGCCGCTTTTCTTCCATCCCAACCCCAGCAAAGAAACGGCTGAGGAGCAACAAAGGATTAATTTACCCTCCCGCAGCCGCCGGACCCCGGCGAGTCACAGATGTTAAGGAGTAAAAAAGCCGCTTTCACAACCTCAAACAAAGGCATAGAGACGCTTTTCAGGGGCTCGAGGAGATTTGTGGATCCAGCTGCCGTGGTCCTAGGTGTGCTGAGTTCCAAGGAAAACGCGAGCAGAGCGGGAGCGAGGCTGAGGGATGCAGTGGGGGAATGGAACAATGATGTGTTCGCCTTTGGAGGGAAGCTCAGCACTTGCTTCTGGTGGTAAATTGATTTAGGAACACATTCTGGGCTTTATTCTTGCCCCTTTGACTCCTCGGCAAGGAGGGATGGTTCTCCAGGAGTCCCTGCCAGGTGGGCGATGTCACAGCCCAAAGGACACCCTCCTCCTCACCCAGCAGAACCACATCACCCAGCAGAGCCGTGACATGGCACGGATGGCAGACCCCCGAAATCCCCAGTCCTTCATCCCTAGAGAAATGCTCTTTGCAGTGCTCCCACCAGCCCTGGTCCCAGCTGGAAGGGGACACACGGACGGGTGTTTGCCAAGGTGGACATTGGATGGATGTGACACCTACCTTGGGGGCAGCTCCGGGGCTTTCTCTGCCAGCCATGGTGCAGCCACAGGCATGTGCCCAATTTTTCACTCCATATATCTATACCTATCTATCTATATCTATATCTATATCTATATCTATATCTATATNTATCTATATCTATATCTATATCTATATCTATATCTATATCTATATCTATATCTATATATCTATATCTACATCTATATTTATATCTATATCTATATCTATATCTATATCTATAACTAATCTATACCTATATAATCTATATCTATGTCTATATCTATATCTATATATCTATCTATATATAATCTATTCTATATCTATGTCTATATATCATCTATATCTAATCTATATCTATATAGCTATATCTATCTATATATATTCTATATCTATGTCTATATCTATATCATCTATATCTATATCTATCTATATAATCTATATCTACATACAATGTATTTGATATATTTTATGAACTTCTATATATGGACCACTCCCCAGGAGAGGAGCTAGGATGCCCTTGCTGGAGCAAAGCAACTTCCTGCTCTGCTCCTGCCATAGATCCCGCTCCAAATCAGCTGGGTTTAGCTCCAGAGCCTCAGGAAGGGGTTGAGGATGGGCTGGAGTGAGCCTGGGAGTGCACTGGAGCTGGAGCACACAGGGGAAAGCCAAGGCACAGTGTGGGCAATGAGGTTTGCCAGGGATTTGGTGCCAGGGCTCCTGCCGGGAGCGCTCCGGTCCCAGTGCCGCAGTGGGCAGGGCAGGGGACACTGCTGGGAGCAGGGGGAAGGTGGGAGCTGGCACGGGCAGCCGGATGGGCGGGAGAAGCTCCACTTGGTTCCTGCACAGCAGGCCCTGCTGGGCATTCCCTGCCCTTTGCCACGGGGCTCCCTGTGCTGTCCCTGGCACCGGGGCTTTGGTGGCATCTCTGGGATCTCCTCCAGGCAGCAAGGCGGGTTTTCATGGGAAGGTGAGGGGGATGCAACCACTGAGCATCATTTCCCATGCAGGGAAAGGGGATGGGAAAGGCCTCAGGACAGGCAGCTCCAGGGCAGGCAGAAGGATGCACCTCCCTTTGTCACAGCAAGCACAAGGCCTGGCTGTGACCTGGAGGAAACCCATGTGGTTACAGTCCAGAGGGGTGCAAGAACAGACAACAAGGGGCTAATTCCCACCTGGGGCTGGCTGAACATTCACCAGGGCTCAGCACCCTCCAAACCAGACATCTCCGAGGTCTCTGCAATCCATCGTCCCTCCGTGTGTGCAAAGCTTGGCTCCTGCTGGCACCCACTGTAAAAATGGCAAATGCTGGACTGCAAGTGGGCACCCAGGGAAGGTGCCGCCAGCATCCCAAAGCCTGGCGTCATCTCCATGGCTGCTGCTCCCTGCCCTCGTGTCTGCCAAGCCTCCCAGGAGGAGCAGGGACAGGTCCAGAGGGAGAATCAGCCCTTCTAAGCATGGATTTGCTGCCCCTAAATTACACCGAGGCAATCTGGCCTCTGAGCCAGGTGTACCTGAGCCCCCCATCCGTGCAGGGGAGGTCACACCGGGAGCGCTGTGAGGAGCTGGGAGCTTGCATGGGAAGCACAGTGGAAGCTCCAGTGCAGGGAGGACGTGGGAGCTGAGGGCTGCTCGGGCAAGGCAGGAGTGGGGTGGCATCAATCATTCCTGGCCCCAGGGAGCCTCAGGTCTCCCTCCTCTCTGCTGGGAGATTTTTCTGGCAAAGCCATCGGTCTCCAGTTGCTCCCCTGGCAGTCCCTCGCTGTGCAAAGCTCCTCTGAGAGGTTCGTGGAGCTCCGTGGGGATGTGCCCGCAGAGACAGGACCTGTCCAGGTCCCGGGCTGTCCCCTGGGCAGGGCTGCAGCGGGAGGGAGAAGCCGCTGCCTCGGGCAGAGCCGTAAGAGCCGGAGGCTGCCTGGTGCAGGGGGAAGGTGGAATAAAGCAGCCCCCACCCGGTGCCAAGGCACGGCTCCGTGTCCAAATCCAAGGTGTGCGTGGGTGCAGGGATGGCAGGAGCTCAGCTGGGCTCCGTGCAGGAGCAGGGGAGGGAGGAGGCAGCCGGGGAGCCCCGGGCACCAAGGAGAGGGTGCTGAGGGGGCCTGGGGGCTGCTGCTGGCAGCGGGGTTGGAGTCGGGAGCAGAGGGGCTCCACCTTCCCCCTTCACTCTCCATTGCTCGGCAAACGCTCCCGGATTTCAGCAAAATTGCTCAGAGAGAAGAAACACAAAAACATTTCCAGCACCTCTGCCCTTCACGCTGCGAGCTCCTTCCAGCTCAGGCAGGAGGGGACACGGGGGTCCCACATCCCCATGTCCCCCTCTGCCCCTCTGCCCCTGCCTGGGCCGGGGGAGTCACGTGAAACACCTCGTCTGTGCACCTGTAATTAAAGACTGGATCACAAAGCACGTGCCTAAGGGGGCCGAATTAAGGTGATGCAGGCAATTGTAACGCCGGTATTTCCTAAATTTGAGCACGGGAGTGTGCAGCTGGCAGGAGGGTGTCCTCCAAAACGTGACAGTTTTGGGGGCTGCTGTTTTTTCTTGGCTGGGAACACAGCAGGAAATGCATCTCGAAGGTGCAGAGTGCAGATAGCTGGGCCCTGGGGAGGGCCCCGGGGCCACCCCGGCAGCGGCAGCTCCTTGTCACCCTCTCCAGGGTGACAAGGACAAGAGCAAATTGAACAAATAAATAAGGTCTGGAAAAGCTGGAAGCGAGGAGGAGTGGGGCTGGGGGCTGGGAAAACCTTCTGGCTGACAGAAAAACATTGCAAAATTATAGAATCACAGAATATCCTGAGCTGGAGGGGGCCCACAAGGATCATCCAGCCCAGCTCCTGGCCCTGCACAGACACCCCAACAATCCCACCCTGTGTCTGGGAGTGTTCAAACGCTCCTGGAGTTCTGGCAAGTTTGGGAATGTGGCCATTTCCCTGGAGAGCCTGTTGCTTGTGAGTCACTGCTCATCCCCTTGCTCCTGTGTGAGCTTTGCTGCCCTGTGGCTGCCTCCAGGAATGGTGTATGTTTTCCAATATTTGCACATATTCCAGTAAATAGCTGTCTGCAGGAGAAGGATCCTCTGGTCTCCATGTCATGTTCCAGCCCAGCTCTGGAGATGTTAAAAAAAGAGAGAAAGAGTGACATTTAGCAAGGACAGTGAGTGGAAGAACAAAAGAGAATGGTTTTAAACTAAGAGAGATTTAGATTAGATATTAGGAGGAAATTCTTCCCCTGTGAGGGTGGGGAGGCCCTGGCACAGGGTGCCCAGAGAAGCTGTGGCTGCCCCTGGATCCCTGGAAGTGTCCAAGGCCAGGCTGGACGGGGCTTGGAGCAGCCTGGGATAGTGGGAGGTGTCCCTGCCCAGGGCAGGGGTGGGATGGGATGATCCCAAAGGTCCCTTCCCACCCAAACCATTCTGGGATTCTCTGATTCTGTCAGAGCAGCAGGAAGAAGCCAGAGCATCCCTGCCTCCCCTTTTCCAGCACCAAGGAAGGGCTGATGCAATGCAAATGAGAAGCAGGGAGCTGGCAGAGGGAAATCACTCCCCACGAAGTGCAATCAGGCTCCGGGGCTGCGAGGAGGAGTCATGTGGACCGAGAGGGCAGGAGGCTTCCAAAGGGCTGAGTCATGTAATTGCCTGTTGAGAAAATCCAGCCTCGATGTCCTTAATGATAACAAACAAGCTGGAAAGCTTAATCAGCCTCCTGCTTCGGAGCTGTAAGGATCAGAATTTGGGACAGGGAATGGGGTGGGGGATGATCCCCATGAAGGGGAGTCCCACCAAACCCACTGAGGAGGTGGGGTCGCTCCTACAGCAGCACAAAGGGACAAGGTGCCACCAGTGGGTGTGAGAAGTCCCCAGGGCGTGCTTACCTCCCTCACTGACGGGGATCAGCAGTGGAGGGGCGCCTGTGTCCCCTTCCCTGCTCCAGGTGGTCCACAGAGAAGGGAGGTGTGTTTGTGTAAGGATCCAGCTTGGATTTTGGGGTGGCCGCACACAGGTACAGCCCCTGGCTGTTTGCAGGCAGAGACGCTGCAGGTGAGGTGCCCCGAGCAGGGACCAGGCTCCACTCCTGGCGAGCACTCACTGAGCGCAGCCGTGGATCCCGCTGCTCCTTCCCAGCTGGATCTCGACAGCAGTGTCACTCAGCAGGGACACCACGGCCACCTCCCTCCCGGGATGGAGGTGCCACCGCCTGAACTCACCCCAGAGCTTTGTGAAGCCAGAGGAATTTTCAGATCCCACCAGCTCCCGGGTCTGTGCTCCATCCAACTGCTGAGCCCACAGCTCCACCCTTACCTGTTCTTCATACCCCAGCTGCTCACTTTTTAACCCACCAGCATCTCTCCCAGCTCCTCTTTTCTCTCCACTCTGGATCCCCACAGGGTTTGGCGGCTGCTTCAAAGGGCTGCTGGAAAGGTGGGAACATGAGCAGAGCAGGTCTTGGCAGCGAGGTCCGGGGGGAAAACCCAGGTGGTTTATAAAACAAACAAGAATTTCCTTTTTCCTGGTTTGTAGCTGCTGTGGGGTGTTTGTGTGGCTGCTGTTTGTGCAGGTTTCTCAACTCCCTCCTCATTAACAGAGTGTGGCAGGGGGGTGGCAGGGGGGCACTCAGGGACCCCTCCCTCTGACACTCGGCCCTGGGTGCCCACCTAAACCAAAAACCATTTGTCTACTTTCCCTACCAAAATTATTTCTCACTGCCTGGTTCCCCAGGGAAAATATCTTCTTGAACCCACAGAGTGAGAAGACGTCCTGTGTGTCTCTTGTCCCCCTGGATCCTGTAATCCATCCCGGGTTCATCTCTGCTTCTCCAGGGTGTTTTTCACCGCCAGCCTCTGTCTGTCTTTTTCTGCAGTGGCTCTGGGAGCTGTGGCAAACTGCAGGGAGGACAGCAGAGGACATCACCAGGATCACAGATCCATGGAATTATATGGAACTGTGGTTTGGGTTGGGAGGGACCTTAAAGCCCATCCAGTGCCACCCCTGCCCTGGGCAGGAACACCTCCCACTATCCCAGGGTGCTCCAACCTGGCCTTGGACACTTCCAGGGATCCAGGGGCAGCCACAGCTTCTCCGGGCACCCTGTGCCAGGGCCTCCCCACCCTCCCAGGGAACACTTCCTTCCCCATATCCCATCTATCCCTGCCCTCTGGCAGTGGGAAGCCATTCCCCTTGTCTTGTTACTCCAGGCCCTCATAAATTGTCTCTCTCCGTGTTTCTTGTAGCTCTGTCAGGTACTGGGAGATCACAACTAGGTGACCCTGGAGCCTTCTCTTTTCCAGGCTGAACAATCCCAATTCTCCCAGCCTTTCCTCATAGAAGAGATGTTCCATCCCTCTGACCAACCTGGTGTCCTCCTCTGGACTCGCTCCAACAGCTCCATGTCCTTCCTGTGCTGGAAGCCCGTTCTCCTGGCATGCAGAGGAAGGCACTGGCACGGCTATTTTCTAACCACGGGATGTGGCACGGCTTTGCCAGCTGCCTCCCTCAACACAGAGAGGAAACAGTGGCATTTGCTGTTAAGTACCCCCAAAACACCCCCCAGAGCTGCTCAGTCCTTGCCCCGGGGCTCGGGGACTCCATGCCAGGCTCAGCACAGCCCTAAGCCCAGCTGGTGGGCGGGAGCTGCTTAAAAACCTTAATTTGGGGGGGGGTGCATTTTTGCAGGGAAACGTGTCTCTCCAGCCGGACCGCAACTTTGAGCCCTCCCCGCTGCCAGGTGGGTCCGCAGCCAGGATTCCCCTCAGTTCGCCGTGACCGCGGCGTTCCAGCGGCCGCTTCCACTCGGCTGCTGCCTCCTGAGGGAAATGCCTGCCCTGGGTTTCTCAGCGAGAGCGTGGAGACCCGTGGGCGGAAGGTGTCGGTGCAAAGCGCGGCTTTCTCTGCTGGCTGAAAGCTGCTGCAGGGCCCAGGGACGTTCCCCGTGCGCTGCTGACGACAGGTCCAGCTCAGGAAGCGTTTCCGAGCGAGCTCCCACGGGAAGGTCCCTGGTTTGAGGTGTCTGGGCATCCTCTTGGAGCAGTGACGGAGCAAGGGATGTGCTCAGGAGCAGCGCTGGAGCTGCCCAGCTCAGGGCTGGTCATGGCTTTGCGTCCCAAGGCGCCGGGGGTTGATGGAATGCTGTCCCAGTGATGCAAATGAATGATGCAGTTGGCTCCTCAAGGACTTTTTGGTCAAGCCAGCACACTCTGAAAATATTCTGCGCAAAGACCTCAGCAGTTTTTGGCTTGGTTTGGAAAAAATTGAGTCAGTCAGTGGATTTTTTTGATTTTTTTTTTTTTTTTGGTGGCCAAGAAAATGTTGGTGCCCTCCTGAAGTACATGGGGATCCTCTTTCCTCCAATTTAGTTTTTAATTCCAGACATCCAGAACTAAAAGTGCTGGATCTCCACATGCTTCTCCAAGCCTAGGGGCAGCCAGGGCTGCCTGAGGCAATACTGGAACCACTTGTGGAGTCACTCAATCCATTTTCTTTTCCAGGTGAACCCCCTGTGCAGGTGCCTTCTCTGTGGAGCTGTGGGAAGCTCTGCTCCCAGGAGGATGAATCACTGGATTTATTTGCTCTGAGACTCCTTCAAAGAGAAGATTCTGCGGTGCTGGGCACCCTGCCACCGGGAACAGCGTCTGGGCAGAGCAGGGATGG
The DNA here is from genome assembly GCA_013400975.1 of Atrichornis clamosus. NCBI lineage: Eukaryota > Metazoa > Chordata > Aves > Passeriformes > Menuridae > Atrichornis > Atrichornis clamosus. The sequence continues at coordinate 3,571 of WBMZ01004580.1, read as the reverse complement.
AGGGTCTGGATTTGGGCATTTGGTTTGGATGTGTAATTTTGATGTTCAATGAAGAGCACAATTGATTGAAGCCCCTTCTGTGGCAGAGAGAGGGAGAAAGGTCCTTCTAGGGAGTTATTCGGAGGTGGGAGGGTATCAATCACCCTCTGGACACCCTTTTTGTAGATGAAGATGTATCCCAGGATAACTTCTGCCAGAGCTGGTAACAGGGTGAGCCAGGGCCAGGCAGCTGGGGCTGCCCTTGGTGGCCAACGGTGCAACCGAGATCAGAAGGACATTTCCACCCCCAGAAGGTTTTTCCTATGGAGGTGGAAGTTATTTCACTGCCTGTTCCTCCCACTCTGGCTCTGAAGTTTTTGGAGCAGCATGTTCTCCCAGTGGGAGACTTTTCCATGGATTGCAACAAGCTGGGAGCTCGGGCAAGGTCTGAGGCAGAAGAGAGGATGGCAGCAGTGGGAGGTAGAAGAGGCTGTGGGAGGGATGGAAGTGCTGGAGGTGAGACCCAAACTCCCCCTCAGCCTCACAGCCACAGGGCTGGGTGTCCCCACGTGCCATTTATCCCTAAATCCAGTAAACTTAACCGGCATCTGCAGGTTTTAACCACTCACACTTCGTCCACAGCAGGACTCCTTCCCTCCCCCTCTCATTATACCGGCATCAATGTAATTATCCCAGGTATAATTAACAGAAAGCACGCTTCCAGAGTCAGCAAGCAGCCTGGGTGTGTGCTGCACCCCGCCGTGGCAGAGCTGTTATCTCGGGCTCACAGCAGAGGGTCAGCACTGCTTGGGGACCACCACCAGCACGACAGCTCGGGGACAGCTCGGGGACAGCAAGGTGAGGTGCTGAGGTTGCCAGCTTGCAGCCACAGCACCCCAAAAGTGGCCAGCAGAAAGCGCAGGGACAATGCCAGCCCCCCTTCCAAAGTGAGGACACGGTGAGGGTAAGAGCTCCTGGCCTCTCACGCGCTGCAGCCCAAATGTTTGTCACCCAGGAGCCACCACTGGCACCCCGTGCCAGCCCAGGGTGCTCAGGAGATGGGTGCAACCACAGCACAAGGGTGCCCAGACAGATTTATTGGGTCCAGTGCCAAGGTGACGCAGCTTCACTACTCACATTTCCACTACAGCGAGAGGTTGGCTTTGCTCACACCGTTGGCATTTTGGGGACGTGGCACAGGCCACCACAGAATCATGGAATTATTTAGGTTGGAAAAGACCTCTAAGATCATCCAGTCCAACTGTTAACCCAGCACGGCTGTGTGTTCTCCTCTAAACCACGGCCTCAAAGTGCCACATCCATGTGTTTTTTGAACACTTCCAGGAGAGGTGACTTCACCACCCGTGCCAATGCCTGACCACCTTTTCGGGGTAGAAATTTTTCCTGATATCCAACTCAAACCTCCCTTGGCACAACCCCCCTGGCTGCCCCCTCCTGTCAGGGACTTGTGCACAGCCACCAGGTCCCCCCTGAGCCACCTTTCCTCCAGACTGAGCCCCTTTCCCAGCTCCCTCAGCTGCTCCTTGGCATGGCAGAACCAGCTTTGGGGCTCTGGAAGGTGCAGAAGTGCCCTGCCCTCACCACACAAACATGTGCCTGCTGGGCTGGCTGTCACAGAGGTGACTTCCTTGGGACAGGGCAGTGCAGCTGGGCAGAAGGAGCTGCGTTAGGGACACTGGCCAGGAGAACCTGCCGAGGTTCCTGTTCCAGTGGAGAGCCTGGAGGCAGCCAGGCCTTGCTAAGAGGAGCCACTGAATGCACAGAATCACAGTCACTCACGGGGTGCTCAGAGGGGTCCATGCCCAGTGCCACACAGGGGCTGAGCCCAGCAGAGCTGAGTTATCACAGCAGGGCTTTGCCAGGTCACAAAAGCTGCCCTGGTGCTGGCCAAAAACATCTTTGGGTGTCAGGACAAAGTGCGGCTTAAAAACCACCCTCAACAGGGAAAACCTTTGCTCGCTGTTTAATTTGATGATCCTGTCACGCCCGGCCTGGGGTACTCAGCACCAAACACTCAAGCTATGTTCGCCCAGGTTTTTGGAGGTTTTTTTTTGGTCGGGGTGAGATCCTGCTTCCCCACGAGGGAAGAGGGGGCGTGGTGGTGGATGCACCCCTCACCCTGGCTGCCCACCCAGGGGAAAATGGATGCAAGTGGTGATCTCAGCTGGATCCAGCGTTGCTCGTGCTTTAACGACTGATAAGAGGGGCTCGAAGTAACTTCTTGTGCGTGAAATCCTAACCCACAAAGGCTGCGGCTGAAGGGACCTTTCAGTCCTGCGGGCTTTGTGCCCCACGGCCGGACCAAGCCCTTCGGAGCAGCCGCTGCTTTTCCACTGTCTGTGCAAGTGAGGGCACGTCCCGAGCTCTTCCCTGCGCCGGCACTTCCCTCCTGTTTTCCCTGCGCGTTTCTCCTGCCTGGCCAAGAGGGAGAGAAAATATTCCATCAAAGCAACAAGCGCAGGAGCTCAACCTCCCCAAAAAAACACGGGAGCCCAACACCCCAGGGCAGGAGGGGCACAAAGGCGCTCCCCCACGAGCTGCCCCTTTAACATGGAGGAGTCGGGGCAGAACTACCGCTCCCAGCGTCCAGCGCCGGCCTCGATGCCCGGGCTCCGCGCCCAGCGCCGCACGCCGGGGGCTGTAGTTCCCCCACAGCCCCGGCTTTGTGGGGAGAGGAAGTAGCAGGGGGAGGCACGAGTGGAAAACCAGCCCAAACCCGTGTTTGGCTGTTGTTGGAGGGCGAGGAAGCGCCGCTCTCCAGCCGGCGTTCGGTGCCCCCGGTGCGGTTCTGGGGCAGCGGGCGCGGGCGATGCTTCTGGGGCAGGAGCCTGGGGGATCCCCGCTGGTACGGGGGGTCGGGGGGCTCGGGCTGGGGGGCTTGGGGTGTCCAAGCAGGGGGGTTCAGGGTGCACAGGCTGGGGGTGCCCGGGCTAGGGGATGCTCAGAGTGCCCAGGCTGGGGGACTCGGCGTGCACAGGCTGGGGGTGCCCGGGCTAGGGGGTGCTCAGGGTGCCCAGGCTTAGAGGGGCTCGGTGTGCACGGACTGTGAGAGCCAAGGCTGGGGGGGCTCGGGTGCACAGGCAGGGGGGGTTCGGGCTGGGGGGCTTGGAGTGTCCAGGCAGGGGGGTTCAGGGTGCCCAGGCGGGGTGTGCCCGGCTAGGGGGGGCTCAGCCTCATCCCTCAGCCCGGCCCAGCGAGCGCTGATGGCGGCAGCGCGGGGCTGAGCGCGGGGCTGTGCCCGCACCCCCGGCCGGGGAAGGGGCCACGTTGGGAGGGCGCTGCGGGCTGCCCCCAGCCTGGGCTGTGGGAAGCGGCCGCGGGCAGAGCCCGGGCACGTCCCGGTCCGGTGGGGTCGGGTCCAGCCCTTCCTTCCCCATCCCGCCCCGTCCCGGCGGCGCTCGGAGCGGCCTCGCCTTCCCGTGGTGCAGCGCGGCCGCGGCCCCGCCGCGCCGCCATGTTGTCGGAGTGAGCGGCCGGGGAGAGGCAGCGGCGAGCGGCCGGGGGGGGCCCGGCATCCGTCTGCATCCGAGCGCTCCGCCCGTGAGTACCGGCCCGGGGCCGGCCCCGCCGC
>WBMZ01004577.1:0-41728 GCA_013400975.1 Atrichornis clamosus | reverse complement strand
TCCATAATCTTGCCGGGCACCAATGTNGGTGTCCTGGATCCTCCTTCTGGCCCTTCTTGTGGATGGGTGTCCCACTGGCCAGCTTCCAGTCCTCCGGGACCTCTCCACTGAGCCAGGACTGATGACAGTGATGGAGAGTGGCTTTTCGAGCTCATCTGCCAGCTCCCTTAACACTCTAGGATGGATCCCATCTGATCCCATAGACTTGTGAGCATCTGTGTCTCAGCAGGTCTCTGATTGCTTCCTCCAGGATAACGGGGGGGCAGTTCTGCTCCCTGACCCTATCTACCAGCTCAGGAGGCCAGTTGTCCTGAGGGCAACCTGTCTTACCATTGAAAATTGAGGCAAAGAAGGTGTTAAGTACCTCTGCCGTTCCCTCATCTTCAGTTACTGTATTCCCCCCTGCATCCAATAAAGAATGGAGGTTGTCCTTGCCTCTCCTTTTGCCATTAATGTATTTATAAAAATATTTTTAATTATCCTTCACAGAAGTGGCCAGATTAAGTTCTTATTTGGCTTTGCCTCTCTAATTTTTTTCCTATATGACCTAGCAATGTCCTAGGTTTCCATTTTCTGAGATACCTACCCCTCTTTCCACAGGTGATACACCCTTTTTCCCCTTAGTTCCTTCAAAAGCTCCTTGCCCATCCAGGCCAGTCGTTTTCCTTGTCGGCTCATCTTTCAGCACACAGGGACAGCCTGCTCCTTTGCCTTCCAGATTTCCTTCTTGAAGTGTGTCCATCCTTCTTGGACCCCTTTGTTTTTAAGGGCTGTTTCCAAAGGTACTCTCTGAATCAGCCTCTTGAATACGCCAAAGTCCACCTTCTGGATCTTAATTGTGGAAGTTTTGTTGATGCCTCTCCTTATTTCACCAAGTATTGAGAACTCTATTATTTCATGGTCACTGTGACCCAGACAGCCTCTAACCACCACATCTCCCACCAGCCCTTCTCTGTTTGCAATCAGCAGGTCTAGCAGAGCCCCGCCCCTGGTAGGCTCGCTCACCAGCTGTGACAAGAAGCTGTCCTCCGTATTCTCCAAGAACCTCCTAGACTGCTTCTTCTCTGCTGTGTTGAGTTCCCAGGAGATATCTGGCAGGTTAAAGTCTCCTGCTAAAACACGGGCTGGCAATCTTGGAACATCCTCCAGCTGCTTATAGAATAATATATCCACCTCTTCATCCTGGTTGCGTGGTCTATAAGAGACGCCCACCAGGATGTCAGCCTTGATGGTCCTCCCCCTGATTCTTACCTATAGGTGCTCGACCTTATTGTCATTAATCTCAAGTTCCATGGTGTCGAGAACCTCCTTAATGTAGAGGGCCACCCCTCCACCTCTTCTCCCTTACCTGTCTCTTCTGAAGAGCATGCAATTCATAAGTACTCAGCATTCCTTTAAATAAGTATCATGTTAATATGTTGGAATGGCTACAGATTATACAATTTCGTGTAAATTTTTACAGGTGTCGAACAGAGTACGAAAACAGAGATGAAGCTACCAAAGGCGATGAGACTACTAGAAAACAATTTCATGCCTTTATGCTGTTCTTAGCTGAACTTTACCTTAACCTAGAGGTAAGAAGAAAGTTCCATGTCACATGGTACTTCATTAATTTTTTGCTGTGTGAAGGTAAACACTGAAATGTACTATAATTTGAGGTGTTTTTCTAAAAGCAGAGGGGAGTAAAGTAGAAGAACTTCAGAATAGTTTCATTATAATGTGTATGTCCAAGAAACATACAAACAAAAAAGGACAAGATCATTAGAAGAGCATAAAAATTAAAGTGTAAGAATTTGTGGAAAGAACTGACCATAAACATCTTTGAAATAAAGCTTTTCATATTTTCTTTTACTGACAAAACCCGCACATGGCTACACTTAACCAGCATATTAAATGCTACAGCCTAGCAGAAGCAGATTAGAATCAATAACCAATGTAATTCAGTATTCAGACACTAATAGGAGGCATTAACAAACACTTGAGGCATATGTGAAAATCCTCAAAATGAGGAATTAAAAATACAGACCTTTAAAGGTACTTTTTCTGGTGGTTGAGTCATTGGCTTATGCATGAAGCATGAAATCTTGTATTTAGATTTTCTCTATCTGTGATATGTACAAAAAAGCATACAAAAATTTCTTTGACTTTTATGCCTATGCATTCACCAAATTCACTCCCTGCTGTAGTGTAATTAAAAATATATGTTTGGCTTGATTATTTCAAGGGTTTGATTTAAGCAAACACTATAAAAATGTTCTGCTGGCATGAGTCCTTCTCTGACTCTTCCAATTGTGGACCATAAGTGGTCCTTGAAATCTACTTTTCACTTCCTAGAAGAAAAAAGGAAGATTTTCAAAGACTCTAGAAAGAGGGGCTGTTGTCCATTTGTGGAGTATACCATATTCTTTGGAGTATACCCTTTTTTTTAAGCCATTTTCTATAATTTTTTTAATACATAAAGAGTGCCTTCTAGAAGTAAGCTATACCATACCTGTAGAGAATATGTAGTGTAGTATAGAAAAGAGCATGGGGTTCTGGGAATTCGGTATTTTGTGGACCATTTGGCCGGCATTTGACAGCTTTTCTTAGCAATTTGCTGGCAGAGAAACAAAATGCTGGACATGCATTGTTATGTCAGAATTGTAAGGAGATTACTCAGAGTAAATTTGCCAACAACACCAAGCTGTGTGGTGCAGTCAATGTACTGCAGGGAAGGGATGCCGCCCAGAGGAACCTGGACAGGCCTGGGAGGAGGGACTGTGCAAACAAGGCCAGGTGCAAGGTCCTGCACTGGGGCAGGCACAAGTGTGGGCTGGGTGGAGAATTAATCAAGGGCAGCCCTGCTGAGGAGGACTTTGGGTGTTGGTGGATGAGTACCCCAACATGACCTGCATCAAAAGATGTGTGGCCTGCAGATTGAGGTAGGTGATCTAGATGATCTTTAAGATCTCTTCCAACCCAAACCATTTTATGATTCTATGAAAATCTCTGTTCTAAAATGGTTACAGTATTTGGCATATTCTTTCCACTGTAGAGGTCAGCTGTGTTATCTCAAACCAAATCATACAGCATTCAAAACAGAAAACATGCCTAACTTAATTTCTAAAACTTCAGTCTTTTAAGTGTTGGGGGTGTTTATATATGTTTTGTTGCAGATTAAAGGAACAAAGGGACAGGTAACACGGGCAGAAATTCTTCAAGAAGGCCTTCGGGAATTACTAAATGCACTCTTCTCTAATCCTGTGGACAGTAATTTGATATGTGCAGTGAAACTGCTGAAGGTGAGACAGTAGTTTTAAATGAAAAAATAATCACATTTTTTAGCTTCCTGACCGGGTAAACTGCAAATGAGGAAGTAGTTACAAGATTTTATGCATTACAACATTAGCAGTGCAAACTGTACTCATTTTGTTTTCCTTAGTACCATTTACTGAGCCAGTAAAAAAAGCAACAAATTCCTTTCAAGATAAATTCAAGGCCATTTGTGTACAAGTGAGCGATAGAACTGAAGCCAAGGTACAAAGGAGTAAATATGTCATCCAGGTCTCATTTTGCTCCTTCTGGTATGGGAGGAAACTGTAACCAGCCTGAATGAATTGTGAGATCCTAGGTGTGTTCTATGTTCTGAAGGACACCCAGATGTTAGGGCCCACCACTTTTTGCGGCAAAAGGTTCTTGATATCACCTATTTCATTCTTATTGTCTGTGTCATTACTATTGTAGATATAAATATTTCTCTTTCATGTTGAAAATAAACCTCTTTGCCTGTAACCCATACGTTTTCTTGAAAAAATTGTTTGCCTCTATGCAGTGAGAAACTCTTATCTTCACTAGGTATCATTATACTCAGAGTTGGGAAAACACAGTTTATTTTAGGAATGAAGGTTAAGTGCTAAACAGTATTTTTCTGAAGATTTTTGGATGGCTTGTTCGTTTTTCCTCATTTTTTACCCTTCCTCATACTCCACTGCTTCTCAGACTCTTCTATCTCGAATTTCAATTCTGACAGCTTACTTTGATATGATAAATAGTATGGAAGAGAGATTTTTGCAATTTATAACCTTCATCTGAAGTTTGGATGTTTAAGGAGGTTGCTTCACAGCAAGTGTGAGATTGTGCTCAATGAACACATTCACTCCTGTGGTCAGTCCTTATGTTGGCGGTGCTTCCCCGAGGCAAGGCCCCTTTTCAAGCAGCAGTACACAAGTCAGGAAGCTTTACAGTGCTGCTATTTTTCAGTCCTTCTCCAATGAAGCTGGAGATCTCACTATTTGGATATTCATAGAATATTTATTTGGCTTCATAGCATCCTGAGAAAGAACAGTGATCTACATTATTTTGTGACACACTGCTATATCTGAAAGGTCTTACAGAACAAAGAGACTCTTTGTTTTTTACTGCAAGAGTTTTCTGATGTCTTAACAGTATCTACAAATGTTGAATATATATGTAGCTAAACTAGGCTACCTCATGAAACCCTGGTTTCACTACTGAAGCAATAAATGTCTAATTTTATCTTTTCCATTTAATACAGTGATATAGGTTTTTCATCTGTTTGCTGTGCAATATGTTTATTTTTAATTAATCTTCTTGATGCTATTACCTAGTTATCTAGGATTAAGATAGGACCACTGTAGAATACTACAAATGCCAGCAAATGCTGACCTATATACTTGCTTTTATCTTGGGATTTTATCCCTTTGTATCATGAGGTGCCATTCCAAGCATTTTCAATCATGTAATATTTATGCTGAGGAGATTGCTATTAGTGGCAAACTAATTTTTTTTTTCTGATTTAACTCCTACTCTGCAATTTTTGGGCAATAAAGTACCTATTCTTGTAGTAAAAGGCTTTCATCTATAGCATGTCCAGGCTGACTGCTGCTAAAGCTTTCTTGTCAGCAGCTTTGACCTTACAGACTTCAATGTATTAAAGTTGAGGTTGGCTTGAGCAGGTAATTCTGGTCTACTTTACATATACCCAGATGAAACTCTCTGGCATGTGTGATGCTAGCCAAGTTGACTGAAATGTTTCTAAAGTGTAATAAACTATTTGCTATTGCCATGCAAGCTGGTGCAATCAGCTGCAAAAATAAGGTTTCCTGTATTATAGTATGTACTTAAATCAAGTAAGATCTGACCAATGTCACTGAAGAGTTGTTTCAAAATCATGTTTCAAGACTGAAAGAAGTGGCTGTGGACTTCTAGGTAACATAAACATTGGACATAGCGCTCCTGTACTGTCTATAGTTTAAAATAAACTATCAGTGAGGTCTGTTAATCTGTTTAGCAAAGGGATGTAGGCAGCTGGTAACTTCAAGCATCAGGTAGTCAGTCACCCAATGCATCCAAGCATCATGAATAGTTACAGAATCTCTTGAGTTGACAGTTTATTAAGAATTTCTAATTTTCTTAAAAAAAAAAATACTAATCCCTTGTCTTTAGTTGACAGGCTCAGTTTTAGAAGATGCCTGGAAAGAAAAAGGAAAGAATGATATGGAAGAAATTATTCAGAGAATTGAAAATGTTGTGTTGGATGCAAACTGTAGCAGGTGAGAAGATAAATTTATGTGCAGTGTTTTGTTTATATTAAACAGAACACCTTGAAACCTTCAAGAATAATGAACAGGTCCAGAAAATTATCTTTAAAACTTGTAGTTCTTAAAAGGGATGTGATGTTTGAGTTGTTTTCAATGAAAAAAGGGAAAAGATATTTTTCAACTCAAAGAGTGTGTGGATTTTTTGGCAGTTGGGTTGGTTTTGGTTTGGGTTTTTGGGTGGAGTTTTTTGTTTGTTTGGGGTTTTAGGGTTTTTATTTAATTTTATCTCTTAATAGAGATTAAAATCCTCTCTACTGATCTTTTTTTTTTTTACCTATTGTGTCTTGAAATCTTCCATAAGTGCCGTAGGCTCTTAAAGCAAGTATATACAAAGAGACAATTAGGGGCAATACCTCACAATTTATACTTCTAATTCTGAATTGAACAGATTAAATATATACAAACAGTATTAAATATGTAGCAGTATTAAGTACATACAAATTACTATAAATGTAAAGGCAAAATGAAATGTACTTTGTGGTTTGGTTTTTGGTTTTGGTTTTTTTTCTGGAGAGCACACCTCTTTGGCAAGGTCTTAGCTGCAGTCTGGAAAAAAATGAGTGGTTGACTAGCATATTAGTAATGTGTTAGTGGTTGACTCATCAACTGTGTGCCTGAGGTTTTCTGATCCTGCTGTGCTTCATCCTCAGCTTCTTGCAAACTTACTAAAAACATGTAGAGGGTTCAGACAGTTATCTCTTGCCAGGCTGAGGGAGGCCAAGAGTAGCTCATAATATCTGTGGGTTGTAATTGTGCTGCCCCCAGGGAGGATGAGGAAATGTTTTCTTCAGGAACCAAAATTGATGGCATAAGCTGAGGCTTCAAAGATCCAGAACAACAAATGCATTTCAACTGGGAAAACAACTGAAAATTTTATTTATTTATGTATTCTTTAATGAGACTCTTCTCCATAGACTTGTTTAAAAGAAGAAGGAAATTTCTCTTATTTTAGGGTTGAAATGGGTATCTAATGCACTGGTGTCATTACTTCTTACTGTTGACTACAACATTTCAGTATGATGAAAAGGACTAAAATTAGGAGCATAGAATAGATAATTAAAATTTGAAAATCATCCCCCTTTTTTCCCCAATATTGTCCTTTTATCAGAAAGGGATTGTTCCTCTACATGTGCTGCAAGGTGTGCTATAAAAACTATAGCAATTTTCTTTTTCATATGATCTCCTGGTTTAAGAGCAGAGGAAGTGGAGAGGGTGAATATCTCGTAATTGACTCATAAAGCATCTAGACTTGCAGGTGAAAAGTTTAACTCAAAATTATCTGCAGACTGGACCAAATTTTGTCCTTTTTAAACTTTTCTTTTTTTGGACAGATTTAACTGTCTTGTATTTGCACAATAAGAGAAGTCCAATTTCTTGCTTGACACAAAACTTCATAATTTTCATGATGCTTCTCTTTATTTCAGAGATGTGAAACATATGCTTCTGAAACTAGTAGAACTGCGATCTAGTAACTGGGGTAGAGTTCATGGAACAACTCCACATCCAGAAGCTACCCCTGAAAATGACCCAAACTACTTTATGGTAAGAATATATAGATGTTTCTTTTCCTTGCTCTCATATGAATTTAGTTTGATTCATAGACAATTGCATTACTCAAAACTACAAACACCAGTCTCTGACTATATACAACTTTCTGTATGACTTTATTCTTAGAATGAACCAACATTTTACACTTCTGATGGTGTCCCTTTCACTGCAGCAGATCCAGGTATGGCACAAGCTTAGTTTACCTGTCTTCTCAATATTTAAAAAGTTGTTATTGAGTTTATGAGCTGTTGAAGTACATAAAACGTTGTTCTTCAAACATCTAAAACTTATGCAACTTAAACAACAAAATTCTCCCTGAATTCCTGATTTTGTGAAGCACATAGTTTACTCTGCATTAAAAGAAGGTGTTTGAAATGGAGAACGTGCATTTGAGTTCATACAGGGCAGAAGGATTTGTTCAGTAGTCCTCAGCACTTGGTCTCTCTAGCAAGCCAGAAATATTCAAGTCTTCTATTTTTGTCCATTATTAGTATCCAAAGGGATTTTCTTGCTTGGTTTCTTTATCTGTAATCTGAGCACAGCATGGCATGATATTTCTTGAGGTTAAGACATCTGTCACTACCTTTACAGTTCTATGGGAAGTTAGGCATCATTCCTAGAGATCAATCATATGTTTTCCTGAGAAAACATTGTAGAAGGAGTTTTTCCTGTTCATGGTTTTGTTAACTAGACTACTTTAAAACTTTGTAGATTTCTGTTAATTTAGAGGACTAGTCTTATATGTTACTCAGTCTCATTTTTACTTGCCAGACTATCAAGAAAAATACCAAGAGCTTCTTGAAAGAGAAGATTTGTTTCCATATTATGAAGAAAATGGAGCAGATCTGTCAGGACCTGGAGAGCTGTATGTTTTCTTTTATAGTGATGAATGTTTTTAATAATACTTACTTTTAGTGTCATGCTGTGATACTGCAGACTTAGGAGTTCTACCTTGACTAAAATGAAACTAAATAATATAATTGTTATTTAGTTCTACAGTGGATGTAGTTGTTTGAGTGTAAATTGGTTTGTACTCACACAAGTTTGAAACTCATTTCATATTTATCTTATTGAGTACGGCAATTACATTTCAGATGTTTATGCACATGTACAAACATATTTCTGCATTTAAATGAAAATTTGCAAGCAAAATAAAGCACCAAGCCTTCAAGGGTTTGTAGTGAGGCAACCTAAACTCTTTTGACTGATGTGCATAACCATCCCCATGAGAGATGATTACTGAATTTTCAGGTTCTTTCAAAGGGAGGAAGTTGTTAACTTTCCTCAGCCTAAGTAGTATTTCTCTCAATTAGAGGGCTATTCAGTATTACTATAGAGCAAGAAAAGCAACTTGACAGTGAAGGGAGAAGCAACAGATGAGAATGTAGTCTGACTTTCTGGCAACGATTTGTAAGAAAGAAATATGTAAAATAAGTAAAAGAAACATAGTCTAAAATAAATTGCTCTGAACTTTGTACTCATGAAGGAGGACTTTCAGATCATGGTTTGATATCCAAGAACATTTTCAGTGTTTCTTTCGTGTGTGGTAAGAGTGCAGACCTGAATTAATATTTTTGTTAGTAATTTAGAAAACTTTTAGATTGTATCTAGCTGAGGGGAATGTCAAGAACTTTTGAAGATAAATTAGAGATGTGATCAGAAATCAACAAGCTGAGGGGAAAAAAAAAACCCACATGAGCCTCTGTGCTTGGAAGAATGAATGCAAATTGGAGACAGACCGCAGTTAAAAACCACAGCAAATCCAAAGAGCAACATGTAGAACACTCTGAGTCAACCTTCAGGCAAGGTGACTGTAACCTTCCTTGTTGAAGGCTTAAGAAGAGCTTAGACAAATGTCTGCTGATTCTCTCTCAGCTACTTCTCATGACTGATATCAGGGAGGAGGTTTCTGTGTGAGGGTTCTGTCTTCTAAAGGCTACACTTCTACAAAGAAGAGTAGAAAGAGTAGAAAGTTTCTACAAGAAAGGAGGAACATGTGAATTAAAGATGTAGACTGCTTCCTTGATGCATAATGCTTTAAAGCAAAAAAACTTTTCTTACACATTTTCTATGACTTGGTGTGATTTTGTGTGAAACACAGCATTTATGGCCTCTGTGCAGGTCAGGCATGCCAGTTCCCTTGTTTAGAACTGTGGCACAGAAGGTGAGCACATGAAATTAATACACACTTCTGGAGAGTCAGTAGCTGCTGGCTGGTTTTTTTAAGGTCATTTAGAATTACATGCACTACCATGTTCAAGCTACAACTCCACTGTCCTAGTCTATGGTTATGAACATTACAGTTGGACATGGAGAAAACAAGGAACATGCAAGTTAATTCCCAATACTCTTCCCAATATACTGTGGAAAGAAAGCTGAAGAAAGTGATGCTCATCACTTCCCGCTTTATTTTGAAATGCCATGGTAGTCTCCAGTGTGTGCAATACTTGTTAGCATTAATGGGATCCAGTCTTTACTGTGACCCTAAATAAGACTGATCTCTGAAAATCCAGCTGCCATAATAATACAAGGTAATATAATGCAGATGCAATAGGGAGCCTCCTTTTACATATCAACAAACAGGAATGTAGTCTGTTGGTAATTATGGGGCTTTTTAAAATAGATCAGTACAGATTCATTATTAAATTTTGGGAAGGTTGGATTGCAAAATTGCATTTTCTGTCATCTTGGAAACTATTTCGATCTTTTAAACTGGGCAGCATAAGATGATCTAAAAAGATGAAAAACACTGAGTATTTCTATGCTGCTTTTTGGTTTCTATTTATTTGTTTTCCTAGTACCAATTATTTTTTCCTTTTCACTCCCTTTAAGAAAATGTCCTAAATAACTGTCATTTATAAAGCTTTTTATAATTCATGACAACTACATAAATGCTTCTGAAAATCTGTATTTGAACTTAACACCTTTGGTGATTTTTTTTTCTTTAGGTATTTTGATGAGATTGATGATGAGATGGATCCAGAAATTGAAGAAGCATATGAAAAATTCTGTCTAGAATCAGAACATAAGAGAAAACAGTGAGATGTTACATATTAATGTTAGTTTATTTAACCACTTTACATATGGTGAGAGTGCAGGGGGACACAAAACATTTGTACCAAAATGAGGAACTTGAGTTTCTCCAAGTACTAAAGTTACACAGTTTCCATTTTGTTTAACAGAATCTGCCAAAAAGTGTAAACTTATGCCCTGTAACTTAAAATGTTGTGTATATATCATAGTTTATTTTATGAAAAATGTTTTTTGAACAATGTTTTGGCTGCAATAAAAATTATTTAAAAGTTTAATTGAAATTAAATTTTAATGGGGAAACTGTCCCTTAAAACTTCCCTTGAGGAGGAAAGAGAATGAATAATGATCTGAATTTGCTTGCTCGTTTGCTTTAGTATATATTGGGATTTACTCATCCTATTTACCATATACAATATGTCTTGCATTAAATTCCTCCACTACCCCCCAAGAAGTGTATGATCAAAATAAGGAAGAATTTTTTTTTTTTTTTTTTTTTTTTTTTTTTTTTTTTTTGGTAGATCACAATCATGAGAAGTAGCTTGTGAAAGTTTTGTGTATGGGTTTTTGTTTTGTTTATTTCCTTTTTATTCCTCTTTCAAAACACATATGGATGAGGTCTGGACTTTTTTTTTTCCCCTGGAATAAATATGTTACATGTTGATGTGTGAAAAAGCAAGCAGTATTTTGGCAGTGAGGTGCTTTCAAGATCTTTGGTTCAGATAAGCTTATTTTCAAATCTGGAAGAAAAAAACTATTCTGTGATTTGTTGTGTTCTTCAAGGAAATATAGTTATGTTCGAAACCATGCTTCTCAAGAGTATGTGCAGTGCTTTTTTTTATTTTGCTTTTTTTTCCAATAATGTATCTAACATGTCTAACCTTTCACAACCCTTGTAACTTTCTTTTATTCTTCTAATTTTATGTAGTTTGATTTAATTTTGTAGTTAGAGTAAATTCACATATTTCATAAATGTTAACATTCTGAAGCCAACTGCTCTTTTTTTTACTCCATATAATCATGTTAGTTTTCCTAGGATGCTCCATTGTTGTTGTTGCCAAACTCAGCTGAACTGTTTCCTGTTACCTGTTGCTGGTTAGACTGAGTAGAAATCCTTACCAAAAACAAATGCAGATATTTCCCTAAAGTTAGCTACTATAAAGAACACGCATTGTAAATATGCATGTAAATAATTCTGATAATATTTCACTGTTATTTGTTTGGTTAAATAAGTTGTGCATCTGCTAATAGAGTGAGCAGTGACTGTTTTCTGGATGTTTATTTAACATACTTACTTAGGTTGGAATTTTGGTAAATAAAATATAACTAGCTTTGTTTCCTTTGGTATAATATCACTACCTTGTCTTGTTGCTTTAAAACAAAAACAAATTTTTACCCTCTTCTATCTCTCCTTCGCCTAGCACTCCCTTTTCTTCCTCAAAGTACATAGTTGCAGAGAATATTATCTTTTAATACTTGCTGGAAAAATAAAATCAAAATGCATTATGCTCATAAGGACTGTATTAGCGTTTCAAAGTTTTTAAACTAAAATCCAGAAACTGGAAATGTGAAAATTAGATGATTTTCATACACACATTCTCTAAGTTGAGCATAATTTTCATATAAAACTTTCAATCCAAATACAGGTCAGACTTCCTGCTGACTTTACAAGCAGATGTCTTGTGGAAAAAATATTTACTCAGAACTTAAAGTCCCAAGAAATAAGCAGTAATGTATGCTTCATAGTGAAGTACCAGTGACTCCAAGGGACTGCACTTTACATGTTTCATTTTGCATGATTTGTGGTGAGTCTTCTTTTTCTGTAAGGTTGCTGTCAGGCTCCAGATGTACTGTCAGCTTGTGGAGACAATGTATTTTACATGTAGATAAGAAGCATGCCAAATCATTGTGTAAAAAAATGTCAGGAACTAGGAATTGTATAGAGAGAGCTCAGGTCAAGTTTGCAAGGCAGGTTTTTTCCTTCACCAGAAATACTGGAAAACCATAAAGTGAGACTTCTGTTCAAAGTAGTGGAAAAGGTGGTCTGTGCCTATGAACTTTGTACCTGCTTTCAGCCTTTATTGCAGTAGGGAAAAATTTGGTTTAACTCAGTCTGGCTGCTTAAGGAAGACAGGATAATCTTCTTGTTAAACACTTAAGTCTTTCCTACTTGTCTTAAATCTCATGGAACTTCAGTACAAATTAGAGAATGTGAGAGAGCAAAAGAAAGCAGCAGGTTTCTCATTGTCAGAATCACCTTGTCTGCTGCTTGTCTGCCCACTCTTAATCACTCGTTGTTCTGTGTATGGTAGAGATGAGTCATGAGAGGTTAAAAGATTATTTCACCTGAATTTTGGCATTTACAAATTTCAAATGTACTGTGTAAAAGTGTGTCTCATCTACAGGTTTCTGAACAATGCCCTGCAAATATACAACCCTTTAAAAAGATGTATTTTCTTAATGGCACAATGATAAACCAGTGAAGGTACAGAAGCATGGAAAGCAAAATGTGGAAGAGATGTGAAGCAAGCTTCTTTAGCGCTGCTTTTGAAAAGAAACAGGCTTCACATTTGAATTTGAGCATGAGAACCAAGCTTCACAGATCAGTAAAAGTGGGCACAATATTTCTCACTCTTGAGAAATTGTGATTTAAGAAAAATGTTGTGTTTGAAAATCATACTTTGTTTAAAGTAATTTCAAAATGGGCTGCAAGAGTTGCTGCTTTGCATGTGCTTTGCTGTTGAGTGATTTTCTTATTCAGAAATTAAGTCAACTTATTCTCAGTAGTTTCCTTTCAAATCTGCAAAGACGTTCTTGCTACTGGTCTTTTTTTTTCTTTTTTCTTTTTTTTATTTTTGAAAACAGATAGGGTCATTGGATTTTGACTGTGGGGTTTTAGAGTCATTGTAGCACTACAAAAAGAAGCAAGATTGGCCCAGCTACATCAAGTATTACAGGTATCACAAACTGCACATAGCTGAGATTTTTTTTTTTCAATAGCATAATCTGTTGTGGCACTGAATGTTAGTGACACTCGGTCTGGTTTGTAGTAGTAATCTTTATTTCTCTCTGGGACAGTACTTCCTTATCATATTCTGCCTTTCCTTAGTACTGCACAGAACTCATTCAATTACGCACAGCTCAGGTCTGCAACTTATCTCTGACTGAATTATAGTTCTAATCATCCACTTTATGTCTGTGGATCCTTAGTTGATACAGGAACAGAAAATGACATTCCAGCAAAAAGTCAGGGAAGATAGTATACTGTTTGTACCCTGAATTGCTTATTTGCCACCTCTACTTCAGCCTGTATGACCTACTTCCACAGTTCCTATGCTGAGGGTTCCAACCATAGCAGTGAAATTGCCAGCAAAATACAATGTATCATCCCTAAATAATAAAAATCAATATTCATAACTCATTCATAATCCCAATATATACTTTGAAACTTGCTTCAAGCAAGTACTATACAGAATAATACTCACTAAAAAGGGATATTGCAAATAGAACCAGGTTATTTTGATGCGTGGCTGTGTCTGCAGCCACTTGACTGGGTGTTGGTCTACTCTCTGCTGAGAAAACAGCTGTCAGAAATGGAAAGTTGTACTGGATGCACTTTGTCCATGATTACACTGATCTGAGAAACCTGTGCTTCCCTAAGTAGGTAAGGAGCAATTCTTACAGCTAAGTGAGACCATATGACCTAATGTGGATCTTCAACTGCATTTGCTAAGTGCTTTGAGTGGGGGTTGATAATAAATTGTCACTTAGCTGTACACTGTCAATCCACTTAAAACAGTTTGATTAGACTGGAAGTATTGGCGGGAGGTGGAGGGTGTATGTAATCTCTAAAAATGGGCAGCTAAGCATAGTTCTTAAATTGTCCTTTAGCATTTTAGTCTGTCTCTTCAGGTTGGGCTCCCGCTACCCAGTTGCAGGTACTCAGCTATCTGTTGATAGCTGTGAACTATGCCTTGTGAACGCATGAATGTAAAGGAGCAGTCACCGGAGAATTATTTATGTCTAGCATGTCTCTAGGCTATGTCGTAGATGGGCAGTCTGATTCCTGGTTTTCCAGAGCTGCTGCCTTGGGGAGGGGAGGCGTGAACACCCGGTTGCCCAGCCGCTGGCTTGTTGCATAGGGCTGCAGGAGAAGCAGTTCTCTGCTCTGCACCGGGGCACCTGCTGAACGAGGTGTGCCTTAGAGAAGCACAGTTAGAGGTAAATGGGGGATAGGGTGGCGCGCAGAGCGGTTCTAGGCCTTTGTACTACTAATTTTCACTTCTGGAGCAGCAAATAAAAACCTATTAAAAAAAAAAAGTTAAAGTACAAAGACACCGTGTGCACGTCTATCAAGCTTATTTTACAGACGTGTATATCAATACGCACACCTTCCGTGAGCGGGCAAGAACGTGAGGTTACCTCAGCTAGGTATGAGCTCAGCAGCAGCTCGGGCGGAGCTCGGGCGCTCGCCCCGCCCCGCGGTTCCCGCCGTGCGGCGGCGCGGCCGCTTGGGCCCGAGCAACGCCCGCGGCCCTGGCTCGGCCTCGCGGTGCCATGGAGGCGGAAAGGCTGATGGTGCTGTTCGGGGACGACTCGGTGGAGGTGCACTACGCGGGGGGGTCTCGCTTGCTGCTGTCTCCTTGCGGCTCCGAGTATCTGTACGAAGCGGCGCTCCCCGCGGCCGCCCACCCGCTCCAGCCGGCGGAGACCACCCGCCAGCGGGTCGCCTTCGTCGTCAGTGCCTACAGGGTATGCGCCGGGCAGTGCTTCTGGGAACGGGAGCGGGGTCCCTGCGTCGACCCAGGAAACATCCCTTGAGGAGTGCCAGGGCTGCCTCCCTGCCCGGGGGATCACGGCACAAACAGGAGTTCTTGTTTCTCTCTGTAAACTGGAGGGGGTTTCATAGCCTCAGCCGCACAAAAGATGAGTATGAAATCAGATTAAAATTTTATCACTGCATATTAAAACTCGTAACAGGATTCTTTTGTTTTTCCCCTCACTTCAATAGGAACAACTTCTGCGAGCTCTAGATTTCCGGAACACATTTTCTTGTCGCCCCTACTTGCCTTCACGTGTTATACCTCCAGAAAGAAAAAAGGTGGGAGTCATACCTGTAATGCTTTTGTAAAATAAACTTCTCTAGTGGACCTAATATAATTTCACTTGCGTGTGTGTGAGTACAGGCCTTGGAGATCTATCGAGTGCAGTCTGGCTGATGGATCTGTCAACTTTATTGAACTCCTGCCGTTTTAAATTGCTCCTTAGCGGTTACTTTGCCCTTCCTTGATGCATTTCTTTTGTAGCCGAACTCCTAGTAAGACTAAAACCCAGGATTTTGTACATGGTTACATTTTGGCAGGAGAAACTTTTTAGGGAGGACACAGTGAAACACGGAGGTGTTTTCCAAGAGGCTATCAGATCTTCCCTTTGAAGTATCTGTGTGAAAATGCTGGGCCAGTCAGGGGAATGAGGCAAAGTGTCTCTCTGTGGGAATGGCTGCTCCAGGTCAGACTGAACATCCATCCAGTGACCAATTTACCATTTCTGGAAGCTTTGCTCCTCATCAGCATCCCTCTGGTATTACCACTGAATGCAAGTGTCTGTGCCCTGTGGTGGGAGTCAAATCTTTTAGACTGTTCCTTCGTTAGTGACACACTTCATGCTGATGTTTAAAACAGTCACTCAGTATCTCTGTATACTTAATCAAAAGACATCAGCCCTTACGAGTTATACATTCACTGCAAAGTACAGCAGCAAAGAGCTGACGCTCTGTCCTTAGCACTAGTGAGTAACCCATCACCTTCTCCCAGCCCGCGATCTTGTTCTTTTGGAGGTTGACTGGGGTTCTAGACTGTTTTTAACTTACAGCATCCCTTGTAAGTACCTGCTTCAGGATGCTGAAGGATAACTTTTCCAGGCCACAGCAAGTACCTTACAATGTTGGTTGGCTTCTCTCCCACCCCCTTTTTTGGTTTTGGTTTGGTTTTTTTCCCTTAGTTTGAAGAAAACTCCTGTTTTTCTTAAAGGCTAAGTAGTCTTTTTAGAGCTCTTGAGATGGTCCTTCTCCAGTAATTTTCTGTCAGTTTATTGTTCTGTGGCCTGTTATCAACCAGTGCCCATGTTTTTAAGGCCTTTGCTATTTCCCACACCTTAGCAGTCCCCCATAATAAAGTAATAGTTACCAAGTTTCAGTGCTCATAAAAGTTGTTAAGGAGCCTGAGGGGCCTGCCCAGAACCTTGCACTGTTAACCTAAGGCCTGTGGCCTGTTACTAGCAGTGACAATACTTTCATGGGCCACAAGGCACAAAAACACACTGCATTACTTGCCTTATGCTTGAGTTCAAAACGTTACTGTGCTGTGCTTAGGCTCTCCTTTGCCACTCCAACCATCCAAATCTCTAGACAGCTCCACAGGGGGACCTTGTCAGTGATGTGGTCTGTTCAGAACTGCAGCTAGTATTAAAAATGTGGTTAACTGTGAATATATATTTAGTGTTATCATTATATGTTCAGTTTGTTCTTGTTTCTTTCCTAGAATTTGCAAACCTTTAATACACTGATTAAAGTGCCTGTGAGCATTGAGTATGATGGTACAGTCAATTACAACACCAGGATGCTGGCTGGTGGCAGGCAACTTGGAGCCCATCCTTTTATATAGAAAGTTATGATTGCTTTTCCCCATTTAGATCACATTATGTTCATCTGCAGCCTTGTTGTCTGGTATTGATTATTTTTTAAGGGTCCTTTTGTAATTCTTTACGAAATTCACTGATAACTGATATAAACAAGATATTGCAGCCATTATCTCCCTTGTTTCTTAAGAAGCAGTTGAAAACAGAAATATGTAGAGTCCCTGGGCAGTTGTGCCTGGTCAGTTGCCCATGTACCTTACTAATTTATGAGTGAATATTAAAATAAAATATTATTGCTAGATAGAACTCTGTTAGTACAGGAGGAAACAAATATGAAGATTTGATGTTTTGTTTCCTCTGAGTTCATATATGCAGATAAATACAGAGCAACACTTCTTGCCATACATGACCTTTCAGAAGGACTGAATTGATTTAAAAGTAAATCCTCCATTGCAATTTCTGGAAGGCAGGTCATTTTTATTTTGCCACATGTTCCAATCCTTTTTCTTGTGTTAGATTCTTCTCAGTGATATCTTAGAAATTAGATGGCCCAATCCTGCGACAGCTGATCTGGCAAGATGTATAAACAATGGCAGTGTGAAGATCTCATCTGTAGATGGCTATGCTCACCTTTACTTGTCAGAATTGCAGCAAGAATTTACAGTGGAGTTCTTATGCAAAGTCAGCCAGTCATCAGTAGCATCCTTATGCTCCTCTGAAAAGAACAGCAACTATCAAACTGGAGATCAGTATGGAAAACCAAGTAAAAATTCTGTTACAGAAATGCCATTGAAACAAAAAAGAATAGGGAATAAGAATGAACATGAGTGTGCTGAAGGTAAGTGCAGAGAACCAGCCAAACCAAGGGACCAAGGAGACAGAGATGGAGACCCTTTGTTCTACACAAATTGTTCTTCTGAGTACACATGGGTTACACAGCGTTGGACTGTTTCCTCCTGCCCAGAAGAATGGAAATACCCTTTGTCCTTGGCACTGATGTGCTGTAACTTACATACTATGAAGAATGTAATGAAGACATGTGAGAAAAACAGCCATACAGCTGTCAGAGGTGATATTTTACCAGACCCTGAAACACATGAAACAGTATCTCGTTTACCTACAGCTTTGCCACTCAGCTGCAGAGCCCCACATTTACACAGGTAATTTAAGCTGTTTACTTTGTACTTCTTAACATACATTTTACAGTTCTTCAATTTGGAAACTTCATTTCTAGCATAATAACTGAATCCTAGTTATAAAAAAAAGTTTAAAATTACTGTCAGTTGGGGTTTTTCTAGGAACTTCTTGAAACATGACAATTATAAAACCAACATTCTGTAACCTACTGTAATGAAGCTATAGTAATTAGTTCAGAGAAAAAATATATTTTATTTTCTGACATGCTGTAGAGATATGTAAATTAAAAAGAGAATACTGAAAAAAGAACACAGGAATTGCATTGGGTTGGGTTGGTATTTTCCTTTCATTTTTGAGAAGATAATACTTCTGAGGTGGGCCAGTGGCATCTGTCAGCATCACTAAAAATAATTTTTAAAAAATTTGCAGGATTGAAAAGTTTAATTTGGTAACTAATGTGGGTAACTAAGGAATCAGAGGGCTCTGAAAATATGCGGCCCCTTTTCCTTTGAATAGATGTGTATGTATCTGTTGTAGTTACAGAAATGATTGCCAGAACACACACCAAAAAAACCCGCAACCAACCTGAGGACTTAGTGAGGCTTTTATTGCATTTTATACAGGTGGACTTTCTGTGACTTCTTTCAGAATGAGGATACTGAAAAGTATGCATGCCCTCAGCTAATTCAAGTTGTGTGGTGCCAGGGTGTTTTTTACAGGTATGTAGGAGATCACTTGGGTCATCTGGAACATTTTATTTGTATGGGAATTAAACTTTAAGATGAAATGTCTTACTTAGTCCGTTTTCTCACTCTTTGAGAAAAGGAACACAATCTTCATATAAGAACCTCTTTGTTCCTGCTGTTCAATGGACTTCAAATTTTCTAGCACAGTGTATTTTCAGGTCTGAATCTGAAATCATGTTTAAGGCCTCTAAAGAATTGATCTGATTATCTGGTTTCTTAAAGGCTTACTGGACATCTGGAGTTCCCACAGATTTCACTAACAATCATGGTACTTAGTTTCTTTGCAAACTGCTCCTCTCCTTTTGATACTGAAGATTTCATGCTTCAGAAATATTTGTCTTGGTGACCTACATAATTCACATGTTTCAGGCAGTTCAACTGTGGATTTTCCTCGCAAGGAAATTTACCTTGTCCATATGGTTAACAAAACAACCCAACCAACAACAACAAAAAAACCAAACAAAACAAAAAAAAACAAGCAAAAAAACCCAAACCAAAACAAACCCCACTTTTTTTCTTGAAATTGCCCTTTCAAATTGAAATTGCTACAACTGCTATCAGCATCTGAGAGTCTTTGATAAAAACGTCACTGGTATTTAAACCTTTAAGCTTTCTGCACAGAGTTCTTCATTTTTCCTCAGTGTAACTCCTAAATTTTCACCTCATCTGAACAAAATGTTTGGCATCACTGTAGAGTTTTTTCTCAGAATCCCATTTCTTTGGAATAATGATGAGTAGCCATACTTAGTCTTATAAGTCCCACTCCCAAAGTCCAGGCATCTAAAGACAGAGTTGCAGAATTGAATGGGTTCTATGTTTGAAGATACCACATGATCTAAAGTAAAAGACCATTGATTTTAGTGAAAACACACAGCTGCAGTAGAAATTAACACGTTCAGATTGTTCAGGAATTGTTTGGTCTGACAGTTTTCTGTGTACACTAGGTAGAGCTGGTCTACTAAGAAAGTTGGACTTTTCAGAATCACTGTATTGTGGTCAGTGGAATGAGCAGCTCTTGAGAGGTCTTTACCTCAACATTAAAAAAAAGCTTCTCTTAGCTTATTTAAATTCCACCCCCATGCATTTG
The DNA here is from genome assembly GCA_013400975.1 of Atrichornis clamosus. Taxonomy (NCBI): domain Eukaryota; kingdom Metazoa; phylum Chordata; class Aves; order Passeriformes; family Menuridae; genus Atrichornis; species Atrichornis clamosus. The sequence continues at coordinate 21,944 of WBMZ01004577.1, read as the reverse complement.
TGCAAAGAGCCTGGTAATGCCAATCTTCTGTGTTAAAAGAAATTCTGCTCTTTGTGAAACAGTGGAATTGTCTCATATGAGAGTTGCTGAAAATGTGTTTCTGCTTATTGCTTTCTTCAACTGTACTAACCTGTTTTGCTTGTCTAGTTACACTGCATTTTAAATACTTGCTAAAAATCTTGTTATTTTTCTTAGATTTATCCATGGTAGGACAAACATCACAGAAATTTATCCTGGTGGTGACTCATATTTCAAGTCAGAGGGAGCATTTTTGGGAAAATATTTCGTACGTTATGCAATCCAAAAAGAAACAAAAAAGGTATAATTAAAAGTATGTTCCAAATTCCTTCAAGTTAGCAGCTTTCTTAGTTTTAAGACATTTGGCTGTGCAGTCTGTAATGAAGTCCCTATCCTGGTAATTACTATAATGCCTGAATCAAGCTGTCAGTCACACAAGAAAATGAGATTATTCCTTCTGTTTCAGAAGGTATTTTTGTAAGTTTTAAGCACACGAAGAAAACTCTTGCTCATTGTACCATCTATTTTATCAAACTCAAAACCAAGATTCTACAACAACCATTTTGCACTAATTTAGAAGTTTAGTCTTTAAGCTAATACATTGATGAGAGTTTAATCTTTATGTACTTGGGAGCATTTTCGACTGTATGGAGAGAGAACCTAGTAGATGCAGATTTTGTTCTGGCTTTGCTACAGACCAGTTGTTCAATGCTGGAGAAAGGATTTTGCCTCTCTGCATCTGTCTGTTGTTAAGTTTCCCCGGAGTGGAGGTCCTCTCAAGTGCTAGTGCAGTGCCCTATATTTCTAAAGCAGAATTAAGGGTCTTGGTTGGACTCTTTGAACTCAGCCTTTACCTGTAGTCAAATATTGTTACTCAGTAGTGAACTGTAGTCTGCTCTCTGACAAGAGAACTTCTTGGTTCTTACTGAGTGCTTAGAAACTGAATATTTCTTCACACAGACATAGGCTTAAAGGATATAAATACTTTTCGGGGGTTTTTTTGTTTGGTTTTTTTTTTTTTTTTTTTACTTTTCAATTAGATATTTGTCTGTGTTCTGTGGCAGATTTAAATGTAATTATTGTTGCTTTCTGGGGGATCAGACCGCTCATAACTTGCAAGCTCTTAGTACTGTTTTCATGCTACTGTACCTGTAACTAATGCATCTCCTTTCTGCTCTTTCCTGCAGGTAGAAGAAAAGATGTATTCGGTGAACAGCCTACCTCCTGATGTACCAGGAAATCCATACTCTATATCCTCCATTATTACTCAGGCAACCAAGTAACTTTACCCTTGTTATAATAATTCCTCTGACGTAGAAAGGCCAGGACTTAAAATTACACATAACACTTATTATGACATTAAGTATAAAAATTAAAGGAAGTTATATTAGCACTGAGGACATATGCAAACTTACAAAACAAAGGTTGCAAGTGCTTAGAAGCTATACCAGGAATAAAATGCTTAGAGTTTTTTTCGGGTTTTTTTCTTCTCAGAATACTTCAGTATTGCTGCAAAACAAGACTGTCATTAAGTCATAACTATTACCTCTGCTGCTGGAAAGTGGTATGTAGCTGAAAATTTATAAATCTTGCAGTGTTATATGGATGATTATACAGGCTATAGGGAATAGTACTTAACCTAGAGGGAACAATGTTGAGTGTATCCTCACAGATCAGAAGGCAGATACTTGGGAACCAAAAGCACGCATTGTAAAGTTATATTTAAGAAGCAGAAAGAAATTGCGTGATGAAGAGAGCTGGTTGTGATCTGGAAAAACATGTGAATTGAAAATCTGGGACAGATACAAACAGCTTTAATGATGTAAGTAACTTTTCCTCAAGTTTTTAATGTATTTGTTTGGTTCAAGGTACCTGAGACAGATGGACGAGAGCTGTTGCCAGTTTTGCTGTATGAAAAGGTTATTCCCAAAGTAGGAAGACTCGCTGTGTACTCAGATCATAAAGTCCATGCTGCTTTTTGGGATGGCATGACCCTGACTATGGTTTGGGATTTCAGCTCTTCCTGTAGTGAGATCCAGGTAACTTGTGAGTTAGAGAAAGGACTACTCTTAAAACTTTCCATGAAAAAGTGTTACTAGGAAACTAATGAGGAAACAAAACAGAAGTTCTGATGAGTATGTAACACAAAAATAAAAAAGAATTGAAAATTCTACAGGTTTAGAGACATTTCTCCACACTTTCAGAAATAATTTATTCTTAAATAGCACAAAGCAAGTGCTGGGGCTATGCCAGATGTTTTTTCCCTGCATTTGTCATAGCAGACTATAGCAGATTCTATCCTTAGTAAAACACAAACTTGTAAGTGCTTAAAGTGGATTGATCATAGATACATAATTCTTAAAGTGGCATATTATACTTGGGGTTTTTTTCTTCAGACTGCAGCAGAAAATTAATACTTGTTTGGCTTTTCTTTTTTTAAGATAAATGAAGATATAGGCTGGTGTAAATTAACTACGTCTGACGGGGTACAGCAGCTAATACAAATAAGTCATCCTGGCCTCTATGAAAGGTATAAGCAATTTAAACAAGTTAAAAATAAAATCATTCTTTACAAATCCTTTCATCTGAAGAAACAGTATTTACTGGCAATATACTGGTGGGGATAGACCAAACACATAATGACAAAAGCTCCATCTTACTTCTGGAAAAGATTCTAGACCTGTGTGACTCAGGGCCACTTCATGCTGTGATTCCATTATAGACGTTAGAGCAACGTCTTTCTGGAAAAATAACTAGAGCTGCAACTTGACATTTACGTCAGTGGATAAGAAAAAAAACCTAAAGCATTCATCCTATATGGAGCTGATACATAGAAATGAATGGCACTTTATCCAGTTTTTGCTTTATTACAGATATTGACCTCTGCCTGCAGATTGCTTTTTCTTATCTGCTTGCTCTAATTACAGCCTCATTATGGGAATTGTCGGAAGTATACTGTGCTGCATTTTAACAAGCAGATATTCACAAACAAAAGTTAAGACTTGAATACTATTCATTATAAATTATGTCACTTTGTTATAATTTTCTATAACTGTATAGATCTAAATATGAAGAAGATTCTAGACAAAAAGTGGGAATCAAAAAATGTCAAGGCAAGCTAGAGAAAAAGCTACATTTTGAATCATAGCTTTTTCTTTCAGATCCAGGTATATTGCTTAATGCCTTCAGTTTTTTCTCTAATTGCTAGTTTATTTCTCATATAAATAACTACTTTTTTGAATTTTCATATTAACATAGGTACATCAGAACAGCAATAGAATGGTGCAGAAGTTTGAATGAAAGGAAAAAGATTGCTGAATATACTGCACAGTCTGCAACTGAAGAAAATTGGTATTAATCTTTATCCTAAATAATTGACTATAAATAATGTTGAAAACAAAACTCAAAAATATTATAAAATGTGAATTTCATAGATTGCATTTCCTAAAGGTCAAAAATGAAAATTCTAAGTCCTTTTATTTTGTATATGGTTTCATAGTTTTCATTTAGTGTTTAAAATGTTAGATGAGTTTCAGGTGAAGGTTGCTTCATTGAGCTTTACCTGTCTTACTTAAAAATCAGAATTATGGTGACTTTGCCAAAGGACAGGTAATGTAACAGAGATAGCATCTTGCAAAGCAAAAAAGAGAAACTAGAGTAAGAAAGATGTATTTTAACAGAACATCAAGTAGTCCAAAACAGAAGTCTACTGACATCATATGCAAACATATTGGGTTATTAAAAATGTGCTAATTAAAATCAATTACACTTGCACTTGTTACTTAAATTATAGCAGATTCAGCTGATACATTTTATAGCTGATGAAATGAAAATGCTATCTATATTTATACGTACTTAGAGCAAAGAGACTATTCTTAGAGACCTGATTTTTGGAAACAAACTATTGACAAATGTCACCCATTGAATAGTGGTATGAAAGAGAGAAATAAAGCATTCTTTTTCACTTGGATTTTGCTGATCTAATTTTCAGTATTGATGGACACTGTTAAAATTTAAAATCTGAAGTAGAAAATACCTTTGAGAACCTTTTATGATACTAAATCCTTTAATAACCTTTATTCTGTTGGACAGGTCTGCTGATGCTGAGCTCGAAAAAATACAGAGATTTAATTGTATCCTTTTGAAAGCTGTAGAGATTTTGTTCACTTTTATATTCTGCTGTTCATCTGCATGTTCAAGTCTGCACTTCAGATTATCAAAGGCTCTCTATCCTTTTCTTGCCTTTTTTTATTGTCTCACTTCTTAAAATTACCCATTTTTCTGATTTATGATTTTTGTTTTATTACTTGTGTTGTGATAAGGATAAAAAAACCCCAAATAAAAGCAGTGTCAAAGTACAAAACTAAAATGAAAAGTCACCAAAAAAAGCCCTTTAATGTGTATTGCATCAATTTTGCTAAGAGTCATCTGCTGATCTGTTCTTGAAAAAGGGATAATGCAGTCGCCTTTGGGCTTGCTGTTGCAGTACAGTATCTCTCTGTTTATCAGCTACGTTACTATTGTTATATTGTGTTCAGCCAGCTCAAAATGTGCACTGTGCTGAATCTGTTTAAAGCCACTCTATAATTGTCTTTAAGCCAGTGTTCAATTCTGTTAGTATGAAAAGTGCATGCTGTTAAACTGCAGTGTAACATCAGTTTTCTTTTTAAAGTAACTCTTGGGTAAGTTGAAGTCTGAAAGACATTTTTCTACAAATGCTGTAGATATTTTAAGTAATATACTCTTTTTCTTTTCTAGCTGTATGTAATTACCATGCTACAAAATGTGAGACTTTGCAAGGCAGAATGATGAATACAAATGCAGAGAAGACTTTTTCTTTTCAGGAGAAAGAGTTTGAAATTTTCTCTTAACAAAGTAACACTAGTTTTATTAGACAATAGCAACGTTCTGAAAAGGACATCTGCTGCAAAATCCAGTCCATCTGGTATCACTGTCAAAAAAAGCGAAAACAAGAGTGAGACGGAAGAACTCAGTGAACGTTGCGTCTTGGAGGCTTTGGAAAAAACTTCTAAAGTCATTCAGGATATTGAATCTCTGCTTGCAGCTTCTGGGAAGTGAAGCCCCACAGCATGTGGAGACCTGTGTTCTGTGTCTTAACAGGAGCTGTCCCAGCTGTGTCTGAGGAGGCTTTGAGAGACTAGAGGAAGGAAGGCTGAATTCAGAGGGATAGGTTGCCATTACACTCCCAGTGAAATCTGTCAGCTGCCAGTGTAATATCAATTATATATGCCACTGGTGTATTTGCTACAGGCAAAGAGAACAGGTGAGCTAATAGAACACGGCTGTATAAACACATCAGGCATGACCTGACAGTGATGCTTTTAAATGTATGAATGTGTGTTTGAATCCATTTGATTGATGGATCACTGCTGAATTGACCAGAGTAGAGATAGGCAGTTTTAACTGTAAAAACGTGTTTTATTCAGATGCTTACTCCAAGAAGTCTAATAGCAAATAAAATGTTTCCCAAACGCTTTCTAGTCTGCTCTTTTTTAATAAATAAGTATTAATTTCAGGGCAGAAGACACTTTTCTGCTCTGTGGTCTGTAAGTGGGGCACCCGGACAAAACACTAAACTCTCATCGTCGACTTTCCTCCCACCGCTTTAAGGAGCCACAGCGCGAACACCCAGACCCTGTTTTTAATACTTCTGGAAACATTTCTCCCGCACAACCAAGGCGCGCTTCCCGCACCAGGCGGAGATGGGAGGAGACCAGGCGGCTGCAGATCCCAGCCTGCTCCGCGGCCACGCATGCTTCCTAACCCGCTTACCAACCAGCTTCCTTACCCGCTGCCTAACCCGCTCCTTAAGCCGCTCCAGCCGGGATCGGCGCGGCTTCACCCCATGGGGTGAAGATGCGGATGGCGACGGCCGCGCTTCAGGTGGGCTCCGGGGCGGGCGGGGCTCGGGCGGCGGCGGCTCCCAGCGCCCCTCACCCCGCGGAGGCCCCGCGCTTCCCCTCACGCCCTTGGTTATCTCCGGTTTCGAGCTTAAATTTCCTGTTCGGTTTAATTTAGCTGATTCTTCAGTATCTTGGTAAAATCCTACAGCTTCCTTAGGAGCTTTTATCCTCTCCAACCCCTTTCGCGCTCCAACCCCAAGAATGCATTGTAATTATCTGACCCAAAAATACTTGCATGATCACCACAATAATCCATTATAATTATCTGACCCAAAGGTATTTGCATGATCACTGCAATAATGTGTTATAATTATGTGACCCAAAAATTCTTGCAGTATCTATTCTTCACAGATTGTCTTAGGCTCAGATTTCCTTTTCCATGAGATAATACTCTAAAGGTTTGGGCTGGTGTCTTAATTTGCTTCATGCAGTTTTTAATATAAATTAACACCAATATCAAATAATGGAGGGTTTAGGAGATTATAGAATTGTAAGGGACTACAGTCTTTTGATTTCTTGTGTAAAATGAATAATTCTTACTTGGCAAGGTGGTGTTCGGTCATAGGTTGGACATCTCACATGCTTTGTCTAACCTAATTGATTCTGTGATTCTGTAATTTTATGCATTAAATTCCTGCACATATTCGTGTACCTGATAACATCTTGCAAAACAGGGGCAAAAATTTTGGAGAGCAGTATTTCTAAGTGGCAGTTTTAGCCATTGGATTTTTGTTCTGCTCATACACCATGAGCTGAAAGGCCTCTTAGTGTCAGCTGTTTCCCCAAAAGTGTATTTACAGTTTTGGTCTACATATCTTCTTATGTCAGTAATTTAGAAGTATTAACTGTGCTTTTGTTAAAATAATATTGGTAATTTTCTTAGATTAAATTAAGCATATCAGCAAAATTGCATTTTCAAACTAAAAACAGAGATTGTGCTTCGTGCTTTATCTCATGTAAGAATGACATGAGAAATCACAAGCAGTGTTACTTTATCAGTCTTGTGTTTTATGTAAAACCAACCTAAAACTTCCCTTCAGCATGTTAACTGGATTGACCACACAGAAGTTCATAAGCATTCTTGTGTGAATTTATCCCACTTTTCTGTTTTAACAAGAAAGTACGCTCCACAACTGTGCTTTCTGAGATTTATAGGATGGAAAAACCTATGATGCTTTATTCTGATATTTTGTAAACAGCCTGAAAATCATCATTTTTCAGAAAAAAAGTTTCTAGTTTTACATTAAAATCCATAATTTCAGAGATTATTTTGTTTGAACAGAGTTTTGCTTTTTCTAGTCTGATTTCACTCTTGGTCTGCAGAATATTTATTGTTAATGCTGTTGTACCTGGGAACATTACATGATTTTTACACAGATGGCACTCATTTTTGTCTAAAAAGGTGGCTGAAACAGGCTGTTTAAAAACAACAATTGGATGTGACTCTTGGCTGGGGTCAATTTGAAGCCAGTTTTTCATCTTGGTCTTCATTCTGGCTCAAAAAACACACGTTAATACTATCCATAGCAAAACAGTGTAAGCCTAACAAGGAACTGACACAGACCTCTGTTGCTACATGAATTTCTAGGCCTTTCTTCATCTGTTCCAGGGCCACTAAGTGGTGGGATGAAATTAAAAAAGATATCCCTGAATGTCACATAAATGTTTCATTAGGTGGGAATCTTTCAGGTGCAAGAAGAGATCTGTAAAAATGGATTGCTCTTTATGTTGAAATGCAGGTATTTATAAGACTAGAAGTATTCTTTTCTGACTTTATGACTTTGAGTTTTATTATCTTTTAATTATTATTATGTTTCATTTTTATTTCTGCTCATCTCTTGGTTTTATGGTCTTTTTTTCTGCTTTCTTTAGCAGAGCTTCAGAGCCCTAGCTGAAGTTGCTTTTAGCTCAATTACATTTATTCACAAATTAGTTATATATATATGTTTATTCTTTCCAGATTTTTTTACTATTTTTCCTATTTCGTGTATGTTTTGTAGAGAGTTTGAGGAGCTTTTGTGTAGCATCAGTACTTACTGGTGTCTGGTTTGTTTTTATTTAGGATGGAACAAATGACATTTGGTATTTCTTGCACTGGACTGGGCAGACAGGTTTCAGAAAGCACAGAGGCTCAACATTGAGGCATAGACCACATTTGCTACTGGAATAAGACACCTGCAGTGGGAAAAAAATGTCCTTCTAGTCCCAGGTGAGTTTCGTTCTGAATACTAGTCTGCTTTTTAAAAGTATGTTGCTGCACCAGCTCTCCACAAATTGGATTCTTACATGGATTTTATAGTAATTTTAAATGAAATCTAATCTGACAGGATGGCCAAATAAAAGGAACATTTGTGAGGAGATGGCCATTTTTTCCTTAAAATGGAATTTATTCAGAAATGTCCTGTGTGTTGTAAGGTCACCCACCAGAAAATTGCTCTTCCCTTGTGTCAGGAAATCCTTTGTGTCGACACATTCATTCAGAAGAGGTATAGCCATGGTTAACAGATGCTAAACTTGACCCACTTTTTTTCATCTCTATGCAAAGTCCATGTATTATTCATACTTTCTTCTCTTACTTTTTTAAACGTTTTTCAAATAAATGATTCAGTGGACTTCTTTTTTCCTATGAAGATGCCAGTTGTTCTGTCTTGTGGATAATTCTATATTAAGTGGACGTGTAAATAATCTGGAAGAAACATTTATATCTTGTGAGACTTATAATAAATAATATGTTTAAAATCATAAATTATTATATGTCAACTTTGTTATTAATTTTCAAATGAACTTTAAAAGTCCCTTCAGGATAAAAGTTTACCTAATAGAACTGTATGAAAAAGGATTGTCAAGATTTTATGTATTGCACAAAAATGGCAAACTCATGGGAAGAATCCATTTTTAGACAGGATATAGGCTTCAAAACTGTGGTCTATCCCTATGGCTCCCCAAAAAGACTACCATAACAGTTGGGACAGTTAGAATTTTTCTTGCAAAAAGAGGAGTTATGAAGGTAATGTGACAGACCATAGATAAGTCCTAAAAGTAACAGCAGAGTTTCCTGCTGGAGCACATGCTGAGGAAAAGCTTAGGTAGTTTTGTTCTGTAGGGAGTTCATTTGGGTTACTTTGCTTGACTAAATGGTTGTTGTCTTTGTGTTTATGATAAATAGTGAAGATACTTTAGTGGGTTGGGTTTTCTTAAGGCTTTTTCTACATTTGAGTCTCCAAGCTAAATAAGGGCTTGCTCAGGAAGCGGTACCAGGGTAATAACACATATGTTGGCAAAGAATATAAATTAAAATAGTGGTTAGGATTATAGATTAAAAACTCAGTTTTAACAGTTATCTAGAGAGATCTGGGATTTTTGAGCATCAGTCCTAAGAATCCTCCAAACTGAATCTTCTATTGTTGTTACAGTGTAAAGCATTTCATTGGATTAAATAATGTATTTAAGACCAGGAGGTATCTTGAAACTTATTCAATGTATTATCATAGACATGTTTCAAGTTATTTTGTAATATTTAAGATTTCAATAAGTGGAATTAGAGCTTTCCATGTTACTTGTACCTATTTTAATTAAAACAGGGCAGTGTTTTAATTCAGTGCTGTAGTGTTCAAGTCAACAAATTAAGTTAATCAAAATAAAAAATTCCCTGGTAATATTGAATGCAAACATGGAATTTGGGTCCTTAATGTTCAGCTGTAGCTGTGATAACAAATGCTTTGTGCAAATGGATTTTTTTTGTTTAATAATTTTCTTTCTGATCTCTGACATTTACAGAACTGATGATACAAAGGACAATGCACAGTGTGTATCCTGGTGACATTTTTTGTGCTGTGACATGGTTTTTGCCATGGCATCTGAGGCTGAGAAGGCCCATGCTCTTCTCCAGACTTTCAGCACAGCTTCAGTTATTTCCAGTCTAGGTCTGGGAATATTCTGCTTTGTAGCAGACAGACTTCTGCAGTTTTCCTTCATTCAGCAAAGTGACTGGCTCCGAGCCTTATCTGATAATGCAGTGCATGGTATACTGGGAATGTGGTCCTGGGCAATTGTGATTGGACTCCGGAAGAAAAGTGACTTCACTGAGGTCACTCTGGCTGGCTTCCTTGCCTCTGTCATTGATGTGGACCACTTTTTTCTTGCTGGATCCCTGTCATTAAAGGTAGGTCAACAGACCAGTAATTTGTTAATTTTATTTCTTTACCACTGTTTAGTTTATTGTTACCACTGTTTAGTTTATTGTTCTTCTACCACATCTTAAACAAAAAAAGTCCCATTGATAATTTAATTAAATACATTTAACAGATATATGGGAATTATGTTTATATGCAGTTGTTATGATTTTAAAAGCCATAAAAATTTGTTACATCTACTGTCAAGTTTCTGCTACTTATAAGGAAAAAAAAGAGTTCTGCAAATGTACATGCTATCCTGTGTGTATCACGTAGTTGCTTTGTTATCCTACATAAACAGTTAAGTGCTGCCTTACATGCTTTTGTGTATAAAGTGGATTATTCCATTTCTGTTTGCAGTAAGGGTTAGAAACACCTGAAATGTGGAGCAGACATATCTGAAAGTAGATAACAGAGCTTCTGTTTTATTTTGTTCAGTCTCTCTGAGTAATACACTTGGTTTTAGCCAGCCCTAAACATTTCTCCCCGTAACAAGCTATATAGAGCTGTCACCTTTAAAAAGGCAGTCTGAGTTGCACTTAAATATCGTTCATTGAAAAAAAAATGAAGAAAATAGTAGCAAAGCAAGCATCAGCTTGTTAATAAAGGTATAAAGTTGAATTGGCTCCTGTTAAGGAATGAATGGATCATCATCTGTTTGCAGAACTGCTTGTTAGGATAGAGCTCCTACTCCAGTTTGCTCATAATACAATTGCACCGTTCATATGGATGACAAGGGAAGTAGCTCCTAGGAAATGAGGAGGGAGGGAGGGAGGAAGGAAGGAAATTAAAAAAACTGTGTTCTTTATATTCATGTAATTAAAGAAGAACAGTGGCTTACCAATTTTTTAAAATATTTAGATGACAGCTAAATGCAAGAAGCAAATATTGCTTATAGGTGAGATGTAAAAATCAGACTTTCAATAGGAAAATAGTTTTTGTTTACATACAGTATCACTATTTGTTGTAGAGAAAATATGCCTTTTATTTGTGCATTTGGTCAGTTTTCCCCTCTTGCCTCTTTGATAAAGAGAGATTTTCACAAAATCACTGAATGGTTTGAGTTGGAAGGGTCTTTTAGAGCTCTTTTCCTCACGTCCCCTGTAGCCTGAGCCTCTTGCTCAGGACGACGTCCAGGCAACTTGTGAATACCTCTATGGATGTAGACTCCACAACCTCTCTGGGAACCTGTTCCCATGCACAATCACTGTCAAAGTGAAAATGTGTTTTCTCACGTTAAGGAGGAACCTCCTGTGTTTCAATCCATTCCCATTGCCTCTTGCTCTGTGAGTGGGTACCATGAGCCTGGCTCTGTTCGCTTTACAGTTGCCCTTAACTCCTTGACATCTTCCCTTAGCCTTCTCTTCTCCAGGCTACACAGTGCCAGCCTTCCTCCTGTCCTCATATTCAAGGTACTTCAGTCCCTTCATGATCCTAGTGATGCTTCTCTGGACTTGAAGTCCAGTAGCTCCATTCAGTCTCTCGTAGTGTGGAGCCCAGAACTGGATGCAGCACTCCAGAGATGGCTTTTCCAGTGCTGAGGAGAAAGGGAAGAATTGGGTCCCTTGACCTGCTAGCCACACTCCTGATGCAGCCCAGGATACCACTGACCACCTTTGCCACACAGCCAGTTAGCCTCCACCATGTCCTGGTGCCTGGCATCAGCCCTCCCAAGGTAGTCCTAGTTCTCCCCTCTTCTATACTTCTTGCATATGGAAATACTGTAAAATTATAAAACTATATAAAGAAAAGGCAAATTAGCTTGGCTGATTAATGGGTCTTAAAATATTACTATGGAATATTAATATGGAATATAATTTAAATCTCTAATTATTCTCATGCATTTTCTTATTTTAAAATCAGTAAATGTAGGTAAATGAATGGCTAGCTATTAGAAAGCATTAAAATTTTATTGCTGCTTTTTCATGCATTTGAGATGATTACCAGTATTTTTTCTTAATTATGACCACTAGATGTCACACTTCACCGATGTCTGTTTGGAAAGCTGAGTATTGGATTGTTTCATGGACTAGGGAATGATCTGTCCCTTTGCTGCTTTCAGCGAGGCAAGGTTAAACATACTTATATTTTCCATGATGGAGAACGCTTGTGTAGCCTAGCCTATCCCTAGTAAGTGAAACCGAGTAAATTACTGTAATTTCGTGACCTAATTTGTTCCTGTATTTTTTCAGTTCGCAAGCAGATAGCAGTTCATTTTCTAATCCAGCCTAAAGTATTGTTGTTGACAGTTAGATCTAGTTCTCTTGTTCTTTAAGGTTTTTTTGCAAAAGACAGCTGATTTCTGTGCTCTCCCCAAAAATGTTTTTCAAATCAGAAACACACAATATAGCAGGTAGAATCATAACCGTTTTAGTAGCTAATTTACTTAGCAGAGGTAAGGAGAAAACAAGATGCCCAAAGGCTTTTTCAAAGCGATTTGCCTACCAAATCCTTCAATTTCCCTATGTCAACTGGGCTAATAAAAGATATTTACCTGTAAGCTGGATTCAGTATAGGTCTTTTGACTCTGAGCAATAACAGCATTACAACTTGCAAAGCCATTATGCTTTACAAAAACTCTCTTCTCAACAAAATAACTTGAAAAAATAATATCTAAGGGGTTGGACTTATGTTTTCTAAGTGTCATACTATTTTTTTCCTCTTCTCTGGATTGCCTGTTGCCTAAATTACCTTTAAAGGGTCCTGTCCCAAACCGTAAGTAGTATTTTAGCTGAGACTTCATTTGAGCCAAATACCATAGATTATTTACTTTCAATGGCACATATATAGAATGCTTCTGTCTTTTTGAAAGGACAAAAATAATCTGTTACAGATTTTATGTCTTCTTGCAGGGCCATCAGACTCCCTTTGGTTTGTGATGTAACGTAATCCCCATAAACTTTTGTTCTGTGCCGTCTGGACAGCTAGATCTGATTGTAATATGTGATTTTTCTTTCCTTGGCTTAATATGAAGTGCCTCTCAATTTCATGTCATAATATCAGGCTGTCATCTATGTAATGTATTACTTCATGAGATACTTTTTTGCTACTTATTGGCTAGATGCTTTTTTACTATGTATGTGGTAGTTACAGTCCCATCCTTCATCTTTAAATTGCAGGATTGAGGGTAACTGCTTTAAGTATACCATGTTTACTGCTTTTGCAACACATTACTAGAAAACTGATAAATTAAGGAGCCAATTAACTAACCACACCACTATTACTAATTTGTAATAATAATATTTTTCACATTGCTCTATGCAATTACCTATAAATCTCTTCATCGTCGCTTTGAAATCTGATTACACTTATTTTTCTGAAGTAACCTTTCTATGCAGCACAAGGCAGTATTGCCTTCTAGCTCCAATTGCTACCTTCACACCACTCAGTCATCTACTTCTGTTACTGCTGACACAGCTCAGTGCTTGGATTGTTTGGCCATTGGTCTGTTTTTCATGGTCATCATTATTTTTCTGCAGTAGTCAGGGTAAATAGTCACCTGTGGTATTTATATGTTTGCCCTGATAAATACTTGTGTACCAAGTACCATGTGATCTGCCCTTTTGCCCACATTATTTTTGCAACAAGTATGAAGTCTACAATGACTTCACTACTTGGAATTCGTAGTTCTTTGTGTTCCATGTAGTTTTTGCTGTGCACACAAGTGTAGAAGAATCTGTCTCATTGCCAAGCTCTGAAGGTGCAGTTACTGCAGCCTGTCATCAGTCAGGGTTGCTGGTACAGCACGAGGGGCTGCTCCCAGTGTCCACCAGCATTGCAGCCTAGACACCCATGTTGCAGAACAGACATGCAGAAATTGCTGTCTCGCTACTAAAGACTCACCAGCTTCTAAAAGTGTAGAAAATGCAGTCCATGGCAAACATACACAACACAGGTGGTTAATGTGCCACCCATGACCAAGCTAGGCTGCACAGGAGCATTTCTATAATTGAGAATAAGCTTTGCACTAACACAATTAATAGAGCATTGAATATGTTGCTATATTGTTAATATTGCTACTATAATATATGTTACTATATATGTTACAATAAATATGTTACAATAAACTAGACTTGTCAGGCATTACAGATTATGAGTGAAGGAGCCTGTGTTGTTACATAACATCCATGGTGTCACCGTGGGCATTAAAACAAATAGTTTGCGTGCGTTTTCCTGTATTAAATTATTGTCTCCTGTCTCCATCCACTCATTGTAGTGAGAGAGGCTGGAGGAGCAGCAACTTCAAGATGATCTTGCACCTGATTGAGCATGTAGGCAAATGGAAAAGGTCATTTGTGAATAAACACTGTTTTCAACTTTTTCTGGGAGGTTTAAGGCAGAAAAGGCTTGTACTAATTTTTTTTTTTTTTTTAAGATCCGGTGATTTCTAAAGGTGAGCAAATCTTCCTGTTAGGAGAAAGAGAATATAAGGCTTATATTACCAAACAGAACTACATGTCTGTCTCTAGGACTTGGCAACCCAAGGATGTTGTGATCTTCTAGTCACAGGATGTAGAAGAGGAAGCAGACTGTTCTTCTCTCAGAACCTGGGAAACATCATATCAGAAGCCTGATAGCTGTACTGTAATTACAAGATAAGGCTTTCTCTTGAAAATTGAACATGCAGGTTTGCTATATGAGCAACCCTGCCATCTAAAATTTATATGGAAAGAATTTAATTATCACCTGTCCAAAACTGGACCAAGATTGGCACCAATACTGATAAACGGTGTACATAAGTAACATTAAAATTCTCCTTACTCACTGTGTTGTTGTTGGCACCTAACTTTAATAGGCCAGAGGGAAAAGACTAATTTAGACTTTTCTACTGGTTTTTTTCAAAGTGCAGAAATAGAGACCAGTCTGCCAAAACATATCACTATCCAGGTTTTTTAAAAATTAGGCCACTATATACTTTTGAGGCTCTTGTGGACAGTAACAAGAATCTGACTCTTTGTCAGGCAGGTGATAAGCAATTTCCCCATAACAATTCTACTTTAATCAGTGAACAATCTGATTGTGTGAAACAGAAATGAAATTGTAGAAAATACACCCTTAGCACCAACTTAAAAGAATTGGGTCCACAACGTTGGGGTTAAAAATTGTTGAGATAGTTTGTGAGCTTTTTAATCCCATCACTTGATCAGGAGAGTCCAGACAAGCACGTGGTGGGAAGCTGATAGAGCAAAGCTTTCTGTAGGCCCTTAAATGTTGGCTTTGGTTTAAAGCATTAGCTGTTATATTTCGGGGTAGTCCATAACTTCCCATCTCTGTATTAATTGGCCAAGGCTACATCAGAGTTTTCTTGCAGAGAAGACAGGGTTCCATGCAGTTGTCTAAACTATGCATAAACTTGATGAAGCTATTCCAGAGTCTCACTGCCAGGCCCTCTTGCTGTTGAATCCTGCACCAGCTGACACAACCAAAGAACGAACAGGTTGGCCATGCTTCATTTGCTTTCAGGAGCAGGTGCAGTGAGAGGTGTGTTCAGCATAGCAATCAGCTGCACGGTCATGTTACATCCCGGGTGTGTTACAGTCTTTCCAAATGTTCACCCTTACCTGAACACAGCCAATTCATATGACATCAGCACTTCTATAGATCTTTCAGTAGTGTGGTCTCCTTTCTTCTATGCTTACAGAAACAAGGATATACTTACTTGTCTCTCAGAAATCCAAAATATCATTACAGTCTTTTTACTGAGTTTGAGTTTTTGGCAATGGCTGTAGCTGTTGCTAATGAGTAGACACACAGAATATTTTCTCAAGTATCTATATTAAATTGACATTATCACTTCTTAAAATGGCTAAATCTAATCTCACTACCTAGACATTCACCTTATTAAAACCAAATATCAGGCTTTCAACTGCGTTAAACGAGTTGTTGATACAAAAAACCCCAGTCACGCATGTTTCAAATGTTGGCTTCTGAACTTGTTTTGCCTGTCGATGAAGAATATGGTCTCACAATGGTAAAAATACATGTAACTTTGATCATATTTTTGTTGTATTGAAAATTATTGTTCTGTTTTAAACACTGTGCAAATGAAACAACTTTCAGGTGACAACTGTAGTAAAATACAGGATGTATTTTTGAAGATAAATGCCATTAAAGCACATGATTTATTTCACGTAAAACATATTAAGTATTTCAAGTGTATTGTATGGTTGTTTTCCTCTTAATTATCTTGAAATTAAATACATGTATTCTGTGCAGCAGATTAAACAAGTTCCTGCATACTATATATGACAAACAGAATACTTTATCCCTCTCCCTCCCTGTTTTGCTGTTGATAATACTTAGTAGGATGCATGATTCATACCATACAATAGAGAGACAGGGCAGCACACAACTCTCCTTCAGAAAACAGTCATATTGTTGATTTTCATTAATTGCAGCAGAAGGGAAGAGATAGTCACCTCACAATACACCTGTAGACATTCACAAAACTTTTCTTCTTTTGTCACAATTGTAGCCATTGCCAATTATATTTTTCTTTTCTGCAGGCTGCTCTGAGTCTTCCACGGAGACCACTTCTTCATTGTTCTACTGTGATTCCCGTTGTGGCTCTGACATTAAAGTTTATTATGCAGCTTTTCAGGCTTAAGGACTCGTGGTGCTTTCTTCCCTGGATGTTGTTCATCTCTTGGACTTCTCATCACGTCCGTGATGGGATTCGTCATGGCCTCTGGATCTGCCCGTTTGGAAAAACTCCTCCTTTGCCATATTGGCTGTATGTGGCAATTACAGCATCTTTACCTCATCTGTGTTCATTTATTATGTATTTAACGGGCACTAGAGAATTAATGTCTATAAAACATGGAATCCGCATTGATGTATAAGAATTATGGCTTCTAAAGGCTGTTTGTGCTAGCACTTGAAATAACCTGTCTATCACTGAAGGGATTTCCTTATGTTTCCTACACCTTCTGAGCTAGGCATTTTAAGGTTGTGGAGCCAATTACAGCTCTTGTGTCAATTCCTTGTGGTCACAGAACCTATTTAATGAATGATAATAATTTTATATCTGTACATTCCCATTGTACAGTATGTGGTCTTCCATGATAGTTCATGCATAGCTAACTGATTTATAAAATAGTCTCTCTCTGTAGGAATTACATTACATTTTAGTGTCATGGTGCCATTCATCTGATCACCATTCACTTTGGATTTGTATTCTTCCTTTAGAGAATACATTTCATTTAGATAGTATCTGTATAGCACTTTAAAAATGTAAAGTACTATATAAATGCTAAGTATTACTGAAGATTTAATAGTTTTTGGCATTTCTAAAAAACCTTGCAGTTAGCCTTTTGAATTTATTTATTTATTAGGAGTCCTGCTGGACTCTTGTATTCAATTGTTTTAAAAGAAACACTGTCTGTATTTCACACAGTCTGTCCACACCTCTTTGAACCCTGCTATCATAGAGTGTTTTACTAAATGTTATATTCCCCTGTAGTTGCTTGGTACTAGATCTGCAGATAATTACTAGCTTCAAGATTAGAAAGGACAAGACAGTTTGGCTATAGTATTATGGTGTGTTGGCCAAATTGTTTAATTTTTAAAAATACACTAATTACAAATCTATTTAATTTGGAACAAAGGAATTTTAGTAAATATTTAAGGATTGTGTAAAGATTCAGGGAGACACAAGAAAATTAAAATTGCTCAAAATACGAGTTTGCTTAAAGACATTACTACTCAATAAAGCGTTTTCCATTAAGTGCAATATGATCCTCATAATTGTAAAATTAAATTCATTATGATTATGATTATACAGAAATAGAAATTTCCTCATAAATAAGTTCCTTAAGGAAAAGTGTTATTATGCTGCAGGTTTATGAGGTAGTAATTTGCACTATGGACTATTCAGTTTTTATATACAAAAATCTCTCAGAAAAAGTCCCAAATTAAAAACTGTCTGGCCTGGTCTAACTAGACAAGACTGAACTTGTCTAGTTTATGGTGGACAAGCTGAGAATGTCTATTAATAATTTCTACATTTTTTATTCATTGAACTCCATTAAAGAGATGGGGCCTTAACTACTCCAGTTTGTTATGAATAGCTGTCAAAGGGGATTATTTCTGTGGAAAAGCATGTATAGGATAGCATGTGCTGAATTTAAGTTACCAAGGGGTGCAAGGGTTTAGGTGATGTGTTCAAAATACATTTACATTATTAGATGTATAATAGTATAAAGTACAAAAAAAAAAAATTGTAACTGGGATGCCTGTCTTAATAAGTACCAGAAACTTTCTGTGGCTGCAGATTACTTAAGGTTCTTTGCAGCACACTTCATTAATGATGGAAGGTAATTAATTTCACCTCTTGAAAATGTGTCTTTCCACCAGAGGAATAGTATCTGCCCTTTTTGTTTTTCATGTTAGAAATGGATGCCAATGCAAACTTGTCTGATAGTACAGTGGGCCTGTTTAGCCTTTATTATAGAATGAATTAAAGGTTTCTTTCTTGGAAAGATTTGAAAAACAGTACCTTGGTTAAAGGGTTATCCTTGTGTTGTGGATTTCTGTCCCTTACAGTTTTCCAGAAATAGCATAAGAAATGTCTTGATTTAGAGCCCTCAGATCAGAACTGTCTTCTATCCAAAGACTTGATAGCTTACTAGAGGAGCATTGCTCATTCATTTACTTCTATCCTGTATTTTAAACTACAGACTATGAAATATCAATAATTAATATATTTTGTGCAGGGGATGAACACTGAAGTCCATGTAGAAATTTTTCAGTGTTCTTGTTTCATGGCGTTTGTAAAATTTTGTACTTTATCCAGATTTCTTGCAAAGGGAAATGTATATAGCAACAAAGTGTAGAATTACACTTTCTCACTTTCAGATTGTAGCTGTAGCATTTTTGGTAACTATATGTCCACCCCCAGTCCTTAAGATTAGTACTGTACTGTTCTAGCTATGTTCAAGGATCAGTTGGGTACGTCGTCAGTAGTTTAAAACCACATATCTTCATTCTTCTTATTTCTAGCCATTTTTGTGTGAGCTTTTACAATAACTTTGAGCTGCATTTCAAAACACTATTTTTTATGATCATGTTCTTAGACCAGTTCTACCACTGCAATAGGTGAACATCACTTAGACCCATATTAAGAAAAGTAGCAAGTGCTTGTACCACATGACTTCTTTCTCTCTTCCTCCAAACAGACCTGGCAGTCTCACCCCTTAACCTGTCGGTTAGGCAACTTCAGCTGAGGCCAGTGGCAACTTTTTAAAGTAAACTGACACGTTGCATGTAATGCTGTAATTTGTGGGTAACCAGAGTAGGGTACAGAGGAGAAGTTAGGTGTTTGTTTCATCCTGTGTGTCGTGGGCATAGTGGGAGCTACAGAGTTTTTTAGAGAAGCCCTCCTGTGGAGTGACATGGCACAGAAAGGACCCTCCTGCTTCCTAAGCTCCTCAGAGAGGCCTCTGGGTGCAGCTGGATCCAGTCTTAGCTCCAAACTTTGTCAGTGGTTTATGTCTAATGAATTATGAAGGTGTGATTGAACCTTTACACAGCTTTGTCACACAGGATTAAGGATGGCTAGCCAGGTATACTTCTATAAAAATAAATTATTAAATATGATAATGATTAGACTAAAAGATCTTAATCAGAATTATTTACCACAAAGCATAGGTAGCTATAACTACTAGTCTAGTGCAGTCCACTATTTTTGAAGCAACACAGAAGCAATTATATCAAAGGTAGCAAGAGAAATTATGAAGTAGAGATTGATGTTACTCACCCGTACCAATGACAGTGGGCAAATCTCTTTCTCTCAGCTTCCAGGAGTAACTTTGAGGGGCAGCCCCACTCAAGGGAGGAATCTCCGCACACAGTCCAGAAACGGGCATATTGGAAGATTCTCCCGTTAAAAAGTGGGCGTGGGCCACATGTTTCTGGGCTAGCTGTGTCACTTCAGCATCTTTAGATCAGTTAGTAGTAGAATCATTTGTTTGTTCCTTTATCAGGTGCTTTACCAGGTCTACCACAGCTTCACCTCTCTATCAGGTATGTTTAACTCGGGGATTGATGAGTCAGGCTGGTTTCAGCATTACTCAACACCAAAAGCAGCTCCATTCAGCACTGATAGCTTTGCAAATAGGGCATTGTTCGAGTTGTTTTGCCCCCAGTCCAGGCAGAGCATCCTGCTACACCGTGTCACCTAGGAGATACCTCTGCCTGCTACAGATGAATTGCCGGACAATTCCGTACCAATGTTTCATGTGCATTTGAAATTCACTGGTATTTTCAACTATGCATCGATACCTGCCATGTGTAGCAAAACCATGACAAAAATAAACCAATATACTAAAAACATAACAACTTTGTGCTTTACTGCATGCACTGCTATAAAGGGTAAATGTAAAATACAAAAAGCATGTGAATTACACAAGACATGGTTTACAAAGTGATTTTGTGCACAATGTATGATACATATCACCAAAACATTAGATATTTCAGTGGCTCTCTTAATATGCCAATCTAAGCATTTTCCATGTATGTTCAAGCTGAACTTAAAAAGTTCAAGAAAGTGTAGGGGCTTCTAACTTATTTGTTTTATTAGAGCTGTGCTGCTTTTTTTCCTGCTTTGATGGATTGCTGCTGGTACTAATAATTGCCAAGTTAAAAGAAAAATGTTAGACTGTTTCTTCTTCCCAGTCCTGTAGAAATAAGATAAAATTTCTCCTAATTCCCTACTGGCCTTAACAGAATGAGTGAGCATGTTTCCTATCACTCTGTAGTCTAGTTTAAAATGTAATCTGTATTTTCACCTTAGTACTGGTACCACTTTTTTTCTACAGTGAAGTATATTGTATAATGTGCCCGTAATAAGGTATTGATAAGTGAATTATTCATAATTAATGCTATGTCCCAAGGAAAATGATGCTATGTTTGAATTAAACAAGTAATTTTTACAGCAGGCCACTGTTACTGATTTATTATGAGAAGAACATTTCCTTTGCTAGTGGAAAAAAGTTTCAGAAGGAGAGAGAAGGGGTTAAAATTCAGTTTAAAGGGAGTGTTAGTACACAGTTAATTTTGAACACGTATTTTTATTCCACCACTGTCAGTATGAAGCTAAGTAATGAAATGCATCAGAAGAGTACATTTCTGTTTGAGTAATTGAGCCAATCTAAATTCTGACAATTATGCAGATTTATTCAGGGCAGAAGACATTTTGTATTCTCAGCGTTACACATTGTGAGCTTTGATCAACTGGTAATTTTGAGCCCACAAACTAAATTTTGTTCCCCTGCTACAGGCAGACCTTGCATTGAAGCAAAGGAAGAGCTGTCAATTTGAAGCATCCTTTGCATTCAGTACAAAAAAACAGTAGTAACACTTTTCCTCAAAATAATAAATTGGTGCCTTCAGTTCCTAAAATTTCCCAAATTTTACATCCTCTGCACTGAAGTGTATATTTGAATGCTGTATTGTAGAACTGTTTCCTGTTATTTAAATCCCCTGTTAAATAGTACTTGTATTTTTTTCTATATACTTATATGTATAAATATATATTACTCACTGATTTTTCCTTCTATGGTCATATAATAATTTTCAATTTGTTTAGCCTAATTTTGTTTTGATTTTTCTTGGAGTGAGGAGGAGTGTTTTTCTCAGTGACTGGGAAACCCAGGTGTACGACTACTTAGCAAAAACGTGTTAGTGCAATGTGAAGAAAATATTCAGAATATTGAAAACTAGAAAATAAATTATACATCCTTTTGATAGAAGTGTTTAGTAGGTTTCTACAATCTGTGAAAATGGATTTCTGTAATGAAACTGTTGCAGGGGTGTTATGGTTTGAGCCTGG
>WBMZ01004576.1:0-10941 GCA_013400975.1 Atrichornis clamosus | reverse complement strand
TCCCATCCCATCCCATCCCATCCCGGCGCGGCGGCCGCTCACGTGTTCCTGGCTTTGTTGAAGGAGCACGCCTTGTTCAGGGGGTCGGGGCTTTGCTCTGCCGGCGTCACCTTCAGGTGGCAGGTGATGTAGATCTGCGCAGAGGGGACACGCGTGGGGCCCCGCCCGTGGGGACAGCGGCCGCTTTGGGGCCGGCGGGGGGGCACCCCGAGCCTTACCAGGTTCCTGGCGTCCCCCGCGAACCTGAAGACGTCGATCCTGAAGCGCAGCACGTCCTCCCGCGGCCGGGGGCTGACGAAGGCGGAGCTGGTGTCGTCCGACCTGCCATCCACCAGGCACCTGGGGCGGGATGAGGCGTCCCCTCAGCACCCCCTGCGTGTCCCCCCCGCGCCCCAGACGCCCCCGGGCTCACCCGTTGAAGTCGATGATGCTGTAGTGGGGCGAGGAGCCGGGGCCGGGGCTCAGGGCGGCCACGCAGCTGTCCACGAACAGGCGCAGGGGCACGTGGCTCTCCGTGCCCACCTCCGCCTGGATATTGAGGACGTCGCCCAGCTGGAAGCCCGTGAAGGGTCTCTCGGCGCTCCAGTCCTCTGGAAAAGGTGGCAGCAGACCCTGGATGTCCCCAGGCTGTCGCGGGAGCCAAGCCCCAAAGCGGCAGCGCTGCCCCCACTGCGGTGCTGGCCGCTGGGTGCTCCCCCGCCCTGGGAAAAGCTGGAAAATCCCGATCCGCGGCTCGGCGTGGCTTCCCACCTACCGTTCATGAGGCGCAGGGAGAACAGGAGCTTCTCCTCCGCCGACAGCGTGGAGCTGAAGGGAGCCCAGGTGGGGCGGATGGCGCTGCTGCTCACGTTCTCCCTCCTGGAAAGCAGCGCCGTGGATCGGGACGCGGCCCCTGCCGATCCCGGGAAGCCGGGACGGGCGTCCCGAGGGCGGGGAGGGCTCACCTGGGGTAGTGGCACTCGATGGGGATGACGGCGGGGTTGCTGCGGATGATGACCGGGTTGCTGGCGGGGCTGGGGTCGTAGTTGAGCAGCGTGCGGTAAATGAGGGAATCCGGCGTGACCTGGGCAGGAAAAACACGGAGGTGCCACGGGAGAGGCCGCTCCCCGCCCCAGCACCAGCACCGGGCCGCGGGGCCCGCCTGTCCCAGCCGGGAATGCTGGGGAAGGCCAAGGAAAAGGGGGGAAAGGGGATGGAGGGGCTCTGCTCCCAGTGAGTTAAATTCAACAATTAAAGCGAGGTGGGTCTGACGCGGGGGCTTTTCCCAGCGCAATGGGCAAAGCAGCGCTGGGAAAAATGCTCCCATCTGGAATGGGCAAAGCAGCCGTGGAGAAACGCTCCAACCCGGAGGAAATACCTGCTCCTCCTTCCCCTGGAACGCTCCTCCGCATCCAGCTCCCGGGATCCGCGCGGCGCCTGGAGCCGCTCCAGGGGGAGCTGCCGGGCGGGATCCCGGGCTCGGGGCGGGGCAGCGGGAGGGGGAAGCTCTCACCTGGACGGTGCTGCCGCACTCGTGGAGGCCGGCGGTGAAGGTGACGGTGTTCTGGGAGCGGTCCAGCCGGGAATGCTTGCACGCCGCCGGGCCCAGGGTGAGGTCGGCGGCGTTGACGAGGCGGCCGGTGCCGAAGAGGTCCCGGTGCACCGTGACCACCAGCTGCGCCTCCTGGCACTGCACGGCCACCGGCTGCTGGCTGGAGATGCCCGCGGACTGCGGATCATCCGCCCAGGACCAGGAGCCGGGCTCTGCCCGCGCCCCGCGGCTCGCTGGGTCGCTCCAGGAGAAATCCCAGGGCGGGTAGGCAGCCACCTCTCCCACCCAGCAGAGCAGGGCGAGGATCAGGCCGCGTTCGGATCCCATCCCTCCTTCTCCCGGCAGATCCCGGCACGGAGAACCGCGGCTGCTCCTCCGGCCTTTATATCCCCGCCGGGGCGAGCCCCCCGCCCCCGGGCTCCCATTTGGGGACCAAGGGCACCCAAAGCCCGGCCCTCGCGGGGACAGCGGGGACGCGACCCCGTCATTTCCGGGGTGCCGGGACCCCCCGTGCCCGGGCTGCCCGAGGGAACGGGAAAAACATCCCCGGGAGCCTCCCGGGGAAGTTGTTTATCAAAGCCGGAGCCGGGGAGCCGGGGACAGAGTGACTTGTTTAGGTTAGAGGCTGATAAGGGACTTCTCAAGGTTGCTGGGGGGTGGCGGCAGCGCGGGGAGCGGGATCCCAAATCCCGGGATCATCCCAGCACCCCTGGGGCCTCGGTTTTGCCCTCGGATGCTGTTGTGGAGGTGGGGCAGGAGCTCTGGTGCATCCCAAAGCTGGGCTTTGTGCTCTTCCCCTTGCGGTTCTTGCGTTGCCTTCGAGGAAAAGCGGCCTGCCGAGAACGGGCAAAGCTGCTTAAGCGGAAATCCTATGGATTTTCCAGCCTCCTTATTTATCATCCTCCTGCCTGTGGGGTTGTTTACTGATATATGTTATTACAGACCTCGTGACTGGGGAGTTTCTGTTCCTTCTTTTGAGCCTTGTTACTTTTTCCCTGCAGCATTCCATCGGTTCCATAGGAGGAATGTTCCTTTTCACACTCCCACGTCCCTCTCCATCTTTTCGGATGCCCCCGGCAAAGCTTCGGGACGGCAGAAACCCCCTGGTGTGGATGTTTGGGCTGGAACAGCTGAGCCATTTCTGGGAAAATGAAGGAAACCAGAAAGTTTTGGGGGCAGATGGAAATCCCAGGGGAAATCCCACGGAGGTTTGGATCTGGGACCGGCTCAACATCTCCCCAAAAGATTTATGGATGAGTGCAAACCCTTCTGCCTTTCCCCCAGGATGCCCCATCCCTCCGGCACTTTTCCTCCGTGTTTGAAATACCTTGGAAGCGGCACTGGCGTGGAAATGCCGGGAATTCCAGAGGCTGAGCTCCTGCGTCAGGGAGATAACGGGAGCGGGAGATGCTGAATCAGGGAATTTGCGGCTGCCCTGCTCCCGGGGGAAGAATCCTTGACTCCAAGGACCTCGGGAGATGCCTGTTCTCATCCTGGGGATCCACAGTGCCAGGGGCCGGGCGGGGGTCTCTGAGTCCCAATCCCAGCAGGAAGAAAAATCCCTGGGATGGATCACCCGGTGTTTGCAAAAGTGAATCCCAGAGGGGGATACTGTGGGAAGAGAGGGTGTTTCCATACGAAAAAAGGGGATTTCTGCTGTCCCAACTTTATTCCAAGCACAGCAAAGCTTTGGGCACGGACCAGCAGAGCTGGGAAAAAGCAGGAGCTGGGTTTTTGGGAAAGGCAGAGGCCAGAAAGTCCCATGGCTCTGGAAAAGCACAAATCCCGGTGTTTTCCCCTCCTTGTACAAATCCCATCTGATTTTCCCTTAAAACAAAGGCATTGGGCATTGAGCAGCAGAGCTGGGAAAAAGCAGGAGCTGGGTTTTTGGGAAAGGCAGAGACCAGGAAGTCCCATGGCTCCGGAAAAGCACAAATCCCGGTGTTTTCGCCTCCTTGTACAAATCCCATCTGATTTTCCCTTAAAACAAAGGTTTAAGTAAAAAATCTCATTCCAAGGGAAGGCCGGTGCTGGGGATGGCACCCAGGAAAGAGCTGCTGGAATGGGATGAGGGCTCTGGAAAGGCAGAGAGCTCTTCCCCATCCCTAATTTCCTCACAGATGGGATTTGTCCAATATTTGAGCTCATTCCTGGTGCCAGGGGAGGGATTTTGGCCGTGCCAAGGGATGGGTAGGGAAGGGGTTTAATTCCAAAGGCCCCTCCGTGGCTCAGCATTCCAAGGGAGGGGCAGGGCCCCAAAACACCTGGAAAAGATGCGGATCAAGAAGGAATCAGTGAGGAGAAGGGCTCAGCAGCCACAGTTCGTGGCTTGGAAGGGGATTAGGGAAATATTTTCCCTCCAGGAGAAGTTTTGGATCACCTAAAATCCTATACTCAGCTTGGAATGTTGTTCCAAGGAGAAAAGGTGGCATTATCCCAGGATAATGGCTCCGGGGTGCTGGATGACAACCCAGCCTGGGGAAGAGATCCCTTTCCCGTTTTCCATGCCCAGGACAGCTCTCCTGCAGAATTCCTGCTGCTCCCTGCAAATCCAGCCAGAGGGGTGAGCATGGAGCAAACCCCAGCTCCTCCCAGGCATCCCTTTTCCATGAATCCAAGCACCTGAAGGGCCCAAATTCCACAGAACTGGGAAGAAGAAAAAAAAAAAAAAAAGTGTGACTCAGGCATAGCAGAAATTTTTGGAGCAGGGGGTGCAGAGGGAGAAATTCCAAGCCCATTCCCAAGGACTGTTTATCCATTTCAGCCAAGGCTTGTGACATCCAGCAATGCATAAACAATCCTTGGAGCTGGGCTTGGAATTCCTGCCTCTGTCTGCCCCGGGAAGAGCCAAACCCCCCAAACCCTCAAACCGTGCTCCCTTCCCTCATCCAAAGCAGGATTTTTCTCCCCAAAAAACCGGCTTCAGGCAGGAGGAGAGTGGCCCAAATTTTATTCAATGCTTCGCTCAGTGAGATTCCAGCATGGAGCAGATCCATGGAAAAGGAGAAAGTGTTTAGAGGTTAAACCCAACTCCACAGATGAGCAAACAAAGCGTCAGGGTGGGGATTTTTCCCATCACTTCCCAACCAGGTGCTCTGGGAGAAGCTCAGGGAGCCCAGTGAGGCTGGGAAAAGCTCCACGGAGGGCAGGGCTGCAGGAGAAGGAGATAACTTTGGGATTAGGGAAGCAGAGCAGCACCAAGTTAACTGGGAGGTTTGATCCATCTTCCCGAGGAAGGACTTCTCCCCTCTGCCCAGCAGATATCCAATAACAAGATCAACTGGAGGGAGCAGAGTCCCTGCTTTCAGCGTTCCTGGGATTCCTGCAGAAGGTCAGAGCTCCCAGGACACCGAGGATCGGGATGAGCAACCCAGCAGCCGCAGCCAGCCCCAGAACCATTCCCAGGTGACCTGTGGAGGAAGGAGAAAGTAGGATTTGCAAAGGCGAATCCCAGAGGGAGATACTGTGGGAAGAGGGGGTGTTTCCATATGAGAAAAAGGGGATTTCTGCTGTCCCAACTTTATTCCAAGCACAGCAAAGCTTTGGGCACGGACCAGCAGAGCTGGGAAAAAGCAGGAGCTGGGTTTTTGGGAAAGGCAGAGGCCAGAAAGTCCCATGGCTCTGGAAAAGCACAAATCCCGGTGGTTTTCCCTCCCTGTACAAATCCCATCTCCCTTTCCCTTAAAACAAAGTTTTAAATCAAAAATCTCATTCCAAGGTAAGGCCGGTGCTGGGGATGGCACCCAGGAAGGAGCCGCTAGAATGGGACGGGTTGGGATTTGCCCAGAGCCAGGATCTGCCTCCCGAACAGCCCCTTTTCCCTGGATTTGCCGTACCTTGGGAGGGCCCGCGGGGAGCCGGGGGGTCCTGCCAGCTGTGGATGAAGAGAGGCCCGACCACAACATCGGCTTCCTGCTCCCAGGGCTCTGCAGGGGATCCAAAAAACCTTGGATTAGCCCTGCGGAGCCAAGGGGCAGCTCGGCAGCTCCAGCGGCATTCCCGAGGGACATACCCGGCCGGGAGGAGGGCAGCTCTCTCCGGACGCGTCCTCCTGGATGCCGGGAAGGAGCCTGGAGCCTCCCGGGGAGCGCGGCCGAGCCGCAGCTCCTCCGCTCGCAGCAGGAGCAGATATCCCGGGAGCCTTCCACGGGAACCCAGCTGGAAAAGAGCCTGGTGAGAGCCCAGCCCTGGAGAGACCCAAACCCTCCCCCCCCAGGGCTGAGCCTCGGGAGCCGACGCTCCAGGCGGGAAGGGCGGGCTGCACGCCTTTTCCAAGCGCTGTTCCCAGTACTCACAGGTTGCTGGATTTGCGGAAGGAGCAGGCCTTGTGCCGAGGGTCGGGAGCGTGGGCGGCCGGGGACACCTTCAGGCGGCAGGTGACATAAACCTGGGAAGGGACACAGCGCTCCGGCCATCCCGGTTTTCCCACATCCCAGGATTTTGGCTACCAACAGATCCAGCAGCTGCCGGGGCAGCTCCAACCCCTCCACATCGGAGCCACTTGGGAACTCAGCTCTCAAAGCCCCTGAGGATTGGTCCTGACCGGGATCAAAACCAGATTCCACGGAAAACCCCCGGCTCCGAGGGCTCCAGCGGCACTAACGTGGGCTGACCTCATCCACGTGCTGCTGTGGGAAGGCAATTCCAGGGAAAAGCCACTTTAAACGAAGGGAGCAGGGAGTTAATTCCCACGGGAAGGATTTACCAGGTTGCCGGAGTCTCCCGCGAATTTGAAGGCGTCGATGGCGAACTGCAGCACCTCCTGCCGGGGTCTGGGGGCCAGGAAAGCCGAGCTGGCATCGTCCAGCTGCCCATCCACCAGACACCTGGAGCAGGGACAGCATCCCGCCGTCAGGAATGGCCGTGATCCCGCGGGAAGCGCTCCCGGAGCGCGGCTCTCACCCGCTGGAGTCGATGAAGGGGTACCGGGGGCCAGAGGCGCTGTCCGGGCCCGGCGTGGCCACGCAGGAGTCCACAAACACCCTCAGAGGGGCGTGGTTTTCCACGGAAACTCCCGCTTGGAAGTGCAGGACCTCTCCCAGCTGGAACACCGTGGAGGTCCTCTCGGCGCTCCAGTCGTCTGCAAGGACAGGGACCAGCGGGAATGAGGCACCAGGAGCTCCCCAAAAGGGGGCCCTTCCCGGAGAATTCCGGGCGCTCATCCCGATCCTACCGTTCATGAGGCGCAGGGAAAAGGGGAGCTTCTCCCGGGAGGATGCGGTGGAGAGGAAGGGAGCCCACGTGGGCCTCACACCCTCACTGCTCACGTTGTCCCTCCTGGAAACGGGAAACACCCAAAATCGGGGATTTGGGGACGGGAAAAGGGCGGGTTCGGGGCTGGCCTGGGATAGCGGCATTCCAGAGGCACCAGGGCAGGGTTTGGAAATCACCTGGGATAGTGGCATTCCAGGGGCACCACGGCAGGGCTGGCACGGACAACCACGGGATTTCCGGTATGAGCTGGGATGTAATTCAAGCTCGTGGTGTAGATTAAAGCATCGGGAGTCACCTGGGAAAGGACAGGAATTATCCAGGCATTCAGGCCCCTGCTCATTTTTATAATTTATAATTATTTTTAATCTATCATTATGGCGGGGAGTGATAATTTCCTTATCAAGGACAAATCAGGGCTATTAGATATAATAGTTATTACAATTCATTCATTATTAATCTTATTTATTCATTCTTATATTTTCCTAATATAGAATTATTTAATACATTTTACAAATGTTTATAATTTCCAACTTCTTTTAAGAACTAACTTCCAATTAATCCAATTTCTTAAAAACCCCTAATTTCCAATTTAAAAAAAAACCCTAACTTTCAGTTCTTCAAATTTTTAAAAAAATTAATTTCTCGTTTTTCCAATTGGCGTTTTCTGGGAAGGAACTTCACGCTACACCCAAAAGCGCCACCCAGACACTCCCAGAAAAACGCATCCATCGGGAGCAGCGGCTCCGGTACCACATCCCGGCTCCCCCCTGGAGGTGGCAGCAGCAGCGCGGATAATCCTGGAATATTCTGCTCTGTATTGGGGAAAATCCTAATTTCTCCTTGCCTGAGATGCGCATCCTCCAGGAAAAGTTTGGGAGCATCCCCCTGAGCCCGACTGCCCCGAACCCCCCAAATCCCAGCCCCCCGAGCCACCAAACCCCCCCCATCCCACCCCGCGCGCCCGGGGGGTGCCCAGCCCCCGGATTTGGGGTGCCCGGCCCGTACCCGGAGGGCGCTGCCGCACTCGTGCAGCGCGGCCACGAAGGTGACGGAGCCGCGGGCGGGGTTTTGGGCCACGGGCGGGCAGGAGGCCGGGCCCAGGCTCAGCTCCGCGGCGCGCACCGGGCGCCCGGTGCCGAAGAGGTCCCGGAGCACCGTGACCTCCAGCTGGGCCTCCCGGCAGCGCACGGCCACGGGCGACAGCGGGAACAGCGCCTGGAGCTGGGACAGATCCACCCGCGCCCACGGGCCCCGGGAAGGCGCCCCTCGGGACGCGCCCCAGGGCGCCGAGGCAGCGGCTTCCCGAAAAATCCAGCCCCAAAGGGCCAAACTCAGGATGCTCCCGAGCCTCATCCCGCTCCCGAGCCTCGTCCTGCCCTCCAAGGTCTGGCATAAGGAGCAGCTCCAGCCCAGGGAGGTTTTATAGCCCACAGATCCCATCGGGGAAACCGGGAACAGCTGGGAGCACCCAATTCCCTGCGGAAGACACCTGGTGGGATCTAACGAGCTGCTGGATGGGGTTCCTTGCTGCTCTCCCCGTGTTTTTTTGGGAACAGTCCGAGGTCCACAGAGGTGTGTCCCTACTCCAGAGAGTATCTCCCACCTCCAGGTCCCGGAGCCCTTCTGGAGCAGGGCTCCAGGGAGTGATAATTTCCTTACCAGGAATAAATTAGAGAGATTGGTATTTATAATAATTATTGTGATTTGTTATTCATTGATTATTGTGTATATTTATTCAGCGTTATAGTTTCCCAATATAGAATTGTATTCTATAATAGTTATCTTTTCTAATAATTATATTTTATTCAAATATTATTTTATTCGAATATTATTTGTATTAATTATACGCTAACATTATTTTATTCTTTTATGCTAACGTTAATGATTTTATTCTAATATTAATTTTTAACATTTTTACTCTAATATTATTTTATTATTTTATTCGAATATTATTTCATTCTTTTATTATTCCAATAATGGATTTCCTCCTCTCCGCAGGAGAAACCCTTCTGATCCCAGGATGAAGACACAGAGGGTCCCCAGCCCTGCTCTTGTCCCAGGAAAAGGTGGCGCTGGAAACCAGGACACAGCCAGTCGAGGGCCACTCCTGCCTGAGCTGGGCTCCGCTTTTCCAGCGGGAGGCGAGTTGGGAGGGCCCAGATCCATCCCAGCCGGTGGGAATTGGGGAGGCAGGGCAGGGAATGACTTGCAAGCCACTTGTCCCTCCCAGAGCTCCGGTGCTGCGGCGTTGTCACCTCTGCCAGAAAAGCGTCCCCAAGGGACAGAGTCAGCCCTGGCGCTGCCGCCCCATTCCCGGGCAGCCTCGCTGATCCCATTCCAAAGAGGAGAGGAAAACTCCAGCCCAGAGCCAGAGCAGCCTCGGGGGAAAGCGCAGGTGGCTCTGGGGACACCTCCTTGGAAAGTCACCTCTGCCGAGAGAGGGACTCGCTGCTCTCCCGCCCATCCCAGACCCACCAGCTGCAAGATCCCAAGGAAAATCAGTGGGATCGCGTTGTTCCTGAGGGAGTTATCCCCGCACAGCACCGAGGGGGAGCCGCCACCTTCCCAAACCCGGCAAAAGACCAAGGGACCGTTCATCCCAGGATTTATTGGCACGGCCGGGTGGGATGGAGCCCTGAAGGTCTCCCGAGGGACCTGGGAAGGGTTTTCCAAGTTTCCATGGCAATCGTCCTGCTTGGCACAGCCTCACTTCCGCCGCTTCCGCAGCCTGGCGCTGGGCTTCCCCCCGCGCTTGCTCCCGACGGGACGCAGGGATTTGGGGCATTCCCACTCCGAGTCCAGGCCGGGGGTCTCCAGGGGTGCAGGGCTGGCAGGGGAGGTGACAGGAGGGGCGGCAGGAGGGGGTGTCCCCTGGGAAGGGGCGGCGGGAGCCACTGGGAGCAGCGGCTCCTCCTCCCGCAGGACGCTGGCCGGGAATACATCCAGCAGGTTGGAGGGCAGGGATGGCCACTCCTCCTCGGCACTCGGGGGGTTCTGGGAGCAGCCGGGGGGCTGCAGCACAGGTCCCAGGCCGCCGGAGATGGTGGCCAGGGAGCGGGACACGGCGCGGAGCTCCCGGCTCATGGCCAGCAGGTGCCTGTTCGCCCTGCGCTGGGCCTGCAGGAGCCCATTCCCCATCGCCACGAGTTTTTCCACCTGCTGCACGTTGGAGCTGGCCCAGGCACCGAACCCTTCCTGCAGCGAGGCCAGGGAGTCCTGGATGCTCCTGGGAACGGGCACAGCGTCCCCAGGGGCCGAGGCTGGGTCTTCCTGTGCTTCTTTATCCGCGCGGATGGGAAGGGCCGGAGGGATGGCTCGGGTGGGGGACGCGTGTCCGCTGCCACCGGAGGGGTCCGATGTGGGGGCACGGGGCTGGGGGGATGCTGGCAGATCCACAGGGAGGTCTCCATGGGGCTGGGCATCCTCCCCGGGAGGCTCGAGGATCACGGTGCTCTCATCAGACAGGGAGCGGGGCCGGGAAGAGGAGGTGCCTGGTGTGGGAAGGGGGGATGGAGGAAGCAAGGGAGAGAGTGAGGCCCTACCAGTCTGTCTGCGTGGGGTGGAGAAGGGAGATGGAGGGACGCTGGCTACCACGCATGGAGATGCAGGGATTGTGCCCAGAAAACCCCCAAGCTCCATCCCGGACATCACCCCTGGGCTCTTCTATGGACCATCCGTAGTCCGTGGGCTTGCCCTGGGAAGCTCCGAGGTGGACACCCACAGAGAGCCAAGGCGGTCACAGCCCAGGGCTGGAGGATGGAGCATCCCAAGGGATTCACCACGTCCCCTCCCAGTTTGGGGACTGCCTGCCGGACTCCGCACAGACAGGAGACAGCGGTGGCTTGGAAGCGATGGATGCAACAACCCCATCCCAGCCCTGGGGGAGGCTGGAGTGAACCCAGTGCCCGAGAAAAGGCTGGGACACAGCTCCCTCATGTGACAGAATCATGGGATCACGGAATGGTTTGGGTTGGAAGGGACTTTGAAACTCATCCAGTCCCGCCCCCTGCCGTGGGCGGGGACATCTCCCCCAGCCCGGGTTGCTCCACGCCCCGTCCAGCCTGGCCTTGGATACTTGCAGGGATGGGGATGGGACCAATCACCATGTGGAAGGAGAGGTGAAACCCATGGAGAACACGGTCAACACCGGGGTCACAACCTTCACCTCTGCTCTTGGTCCCACCCGGCGCAGCCCC
>WBMZ01004575.1:0-25925 GCA_013400975.1 Atrichornis clamosus | reverse complement strand
TATGCTCAACCCAAGACAAGGCTGCAGGCTGTTTGGTGCACTGGATGTTTCTTAGCAAGTTTTTGTACATACTCAGCTCAGTTAGCTTCCTTTGAAATAGACCTCTTAGGTTTTGTCAGGAAAAAAGATCACTGTACCGAGTGTGCCTTCTGCAAAGAGATGCTGGATATGTAGTCTTCTGGTCTCACCTTTCCATGCAAGAAGGTTTATACAGCAGGTAGAAGAGGGCGCAGGCACATATATATCCTCTCACAGGGTGGAATTTCCTATTTTGCAAGCCTATGAGCTGCTTACATAGAGAAGGTATTGCCTCAAGGAGTCTTTAAAGGGCTCAGAGATGATATTTTGTCCTCAGTGCTGGGTTACTGTGTATTGAAGTTCAAAATGTTTGCTTGGAAAACTTCCTTGGGTGAAAGACTGCTATTCTATTAATATCAGTTTCAAACTCAGTTAATGAGCACAACTCAAACTTGTGCTTTCTCACACCAAGAAATAACAAAAAATTACCTAGAGGCTATCAGGAAATGAATAAATACCTTCATTATAAACTGAATTACCCCAAGAGCATGGATGCTTTCTCTTTTACATGCTTTCATTGAGCACCTACTCTTTAGCCACTGGGAGAGGAAAGATATTTTGCTATAAGGACCTTTTATATCAGTTTACAAATTTGTGGCTTGTCTTCTGTTATACTGACTATGATTTTCGCCTAGAAATTTCTAATAGGGACACTCTTTATAGTGAAAACACAGAGAGAGCGACTGCTTATGCATAGGTGCTGAGAAATTAGTGCTCAATAAACTTGTAGTGATAATTTATAATATAATTTCAAGAAAGGGAGAATTTCTTGTGTAGTATAGATGTCTTCCCTCCAACATCACATTGCTCTACCACAAATATTTTAACACAGATTGGGATAAAGAGCATTCTTGTCTCTTTTCTGAGGAAATGCCTTGTTTTTTTCATTTTGTAAAATAAAATTTTACATTTCATTTTAGAAAATTATCACTCTGCACATTGCTCTGATTCAGTACAAACTCAGCAACACCACTGGTTTGCTCTAGTGGCAGAGTTTTGTCGTAGTACTCTGGATGCTTTTTGTTAGGGGAGGTCCATTTCACCACAGGCAGAAGCAAGACAGGCAAACAAAGCAACACGCAATCAAGTGACTAGCAGTGGCTAAGATGAAGTCCAATGGTTGCTATTTGCAGCTTCTCAAAGTATCCTCATGTCTCAGCTATAAACATTCAAATAGGTAAACGCCCCAAAACATATTTTCAGCGACATAAGCTGTTTCATAAACCTACTTCTATAGGTGTAAAATTTTCCAATGCTATGGTGGCCTAATTAATGAAAACTTAATAAATTAGTCACAATAAGATTGCTGGTAGAATAACATCGCTAATTTTATTGAATATGAAAATATACTAAGTTTTGTAATGAAGGAGACTGCTGTTTGCCATGTTCCATGCTTCAGTTCCTCTGGAAGCATAGGAAGTAGATAAAGAACGACCCCATGAGCTCAACAAAGAGAAAGGGAAGGTTTTTTTATTGAAACAGCAGAAAGCTCTGAGAATTGGACTCAAAGGCTATTGTTGCTGCTGAGCTATTTTTTAAAAATGAATAAGATGCATTACTGCAGACTGCTTAGCACTTGACTCTTTAAATATTGTTATTTTGTACTGGATTTCCTGAAAATAAGGTTTTGTCAAACTTGCCAGTGGCAGAGCTGCTGTCATCTTTTCAGTCTTGTGTGGTTAAGATGTATTACACTAAGCAGAACTCCAGTGTGGGTTGTTTTAGTACATGAAAAGAGTTAGCCCCACAAACCTTGTCCAGTATGCTTCATTCATTTGCTGGGTTGCAAGGTTATGTTTCTGTTGCTCGTTGAAGGCCAGGAGTGACTCTGATGGAGCTACAGACAGTGAGTTTCTTTCACTTGGCCCACAGTGGGGTTTGCTGGTGGTGTGCAGGGTAGCACTTGAGCCCAGCCTCCTCCTGCATCAGCCAGCACCCTTGGCAGTGCTGGACCATGGGAAAGAGGGCACATAGCAAAAGGGAGAAGCAGGTAAATCAGAGCAGATAAACTAATTGCTGAAAATCTGGCAGCAAACTGAATTCATAGCAAACCACTTCAGTGCAGCATGCAAAACTAAGAAGCTGACAGAAATCCCACCCTCATAATCATCAACTTTTAGCTCCAAAAAAAAAAAAAGACAAAAGAGAAAGAAAGAAAGAAAGAAAAAATCTTTTCATCTTCAAAGTCCTTTACAAACATTCACTAATTAACCTACTATGTCTCAGTATTGCAGCTATCATGGGAAGGGCCTTAGGGGAAATGGTAATAAAGCTTCTAAATATCCCTTTGAGATATCAGCTGAACCAGAGATCTTTTTTTTTTAACTCACCACAGAATGCAAAGCACTTCTATAAATACTTCAAATAGCACTAACTATGCTATTGAAATGTATATGTGTGTACACAACCTGTGTAAAAAGTTATACATCATTTATGTCCCTCTTAAGTCTTTAAAACATGACTAATGGTACTCTCTGTTGGAGTGAACTTCTCCAGGTGGGTCTGCAAAGACTTGCTTACAAAATTGATTCTGTAAAGCAGTCCAACAGTGAAGTTGTTCCTGGGGTAATAAAGCATGCAACCTTAGCATGAGCAAAGCCATAATGAGAGTAAATTGGCCTTTTGGACCGTTTCTCTTGTTGGCACACACAAGTGGGTCCTTCAGCCCTGATGATGTTATTACTCTCACCTGGTTTTTTTCTGTGCATCCTTACATCCTGGGGAGGCACCTTTGCGGCTCACCTGAAGGTCCAAGCCAGAGTGTGCCCCAAGAAGCCTCACCACAGCAGAGCTTGCTACCATGCCACCGATAAGAGCATCAATCATTTGTGCATGATAAAAAGCTGAGTTCAACTCACTACCTTTGGATTGTAATCAAAAAAATTAAACTGCAGTAAAATCCGTATTTTTAAACACCACAATTTTGTATGTACTTACTCTTAGATGGATATCAAAAATAGTGTATGGCATAATGTTAATCCCTTTTCTCTGAAGGCTCAGAGAAATACACTTCTAAGTACCTGTCTCTCTTTTACAATGAGATTTTGAATAACCAGATCACTTATGACCCAATTCTTCAAAGCACACATACACTTAGACATTTAGACAGTCTCCGAGTTGGATTACCATCTGACTCCCACTGCTTTTAAAATATGGACCTGATTCATTTACAGAAACTTTGATTTATTCTTTTCTCATAAATGTTCTTAGGCTATTTTAGAAAAGTGGTCATAAAGTTTAGTTTCCTATTCAATATTGAGTAATATCTTCATAGGTGTTTCTTCCTGCACTGAACTAAACTCTACATAATTAATGACTTTCTCATAAATTTTGTTGGCTGATACTATTGTGACTGCTTTAGTGCTACACAACTTTGCTGAGGACCATATCACATAGTTAATTTCAAGTGAAAATTTTTAAAGGTTCTGCCACAATTGAGTCCATGCCAGTCTTGGACTCTATGAAGACTGCAGTTCTTCAGTTTTTGGGCTTCTGCAGTGACCACCATAACAGAGAGACAAAGTAATCATAAGCTGGCATCACTGACAATTAAACAAGAGCAGCAAGATTTGCTATTTAGTGGTCTAGCTGCAGTTTTCACCAGTTCCAGCAACTTGTCAGTTAAGGGAAATTATGCAAGTGAAAAACTAGATCTATAAAGTTCTTAATGTATAACTGGAAATATCAGAAACTTTTCCTCAAACATGTTTTGCTGACAGTGTTCAAAGCAAAGCAGAATAATCCAAATGGGGGACATTCTTGGTTTTGTGATGCACAAATGGTTGCAAGACACACACACTAAAACACCAAATGGGGTACTATAAATGGGAATTTTCTCTTAAACTTTCCTATGGGAAGAAGAATACATCTGTTGATACAGGTGAAAGCTTTTAAGCAGGCCTACACACAGGGATCTCAATGTTCATTATATTGACTTCCTGAAAAGTTTTCATTGAAGTTTTTGTCTCAGCTCCACACAAGGCAACCTTCACATCTTTTACTTCTTTGAGGCATATAGCTAATATTTGTTTCCATCATTCAAAAGCCTTTCTCTTCTTTCAGTGAAACTTTCAGCACCAGAAAGTTCAAAGAGAACTTGAGTTCACACTGTGTGGCTACAGGGCATCTCCTTGCCTCTTATAAAACCACACGATTCCTTCCTTCTGTAGAGCTGTGTGGGACTACAGAAGTTCCTGGAGTACCAGTACTTTTCCCCATGACAGTTGTTTTTCACAGTGGGTCTATTTTGCCCATCTTACTGGCTTAGTCTGGAAGTTTAGCTGTGCTAATATATACTGGTTGAGTGTCTGGGGATATTTCATTTCCTGCTCCCAATGAACTGTCTTTAAAACTTTCAGGCCTTGAATGAACTCATCTAAGTTTTGACCCTGCTTCAAAATCGCAGTTACTTTTTCAGAAAATTTGGTAGTATAAGGAAGATTATGTTGATTTTTCCCTGTACAACAAGGAGCAAAGTACAGCAAAGTTCAAAGCCCCATCTGCATCCTTTCCTCTAAATGATTAAGCGTTTTGCTATCAGACATATGCCAGCACAAGAACTGTGTGTTTCCTACTGCCTCACCAGCTTTCAGAATTTCATATTATCTACATTATCACTTTTTTCCCTGCTTTGCCCCTTCTTCCAGTATTTGAAGTGGTAGTTGAACGCTGGCTGTCCTCAGAGCTGCCCCCCATTTATTTGCAGCACACACCAAAACACACACTGGGCAGAGCCACACATTGTGAAGACAGACCACTCAGGAAGCAAATGATTTCAGGAAAAAATCAAATCAGTGCTAATTCTGAAAAAAATAAAGGTCAAATAGTAGGAGATGAGGCTAGGTAAGCTTCTTAAGAGATTACTTCTTTAATCTATTGAGAACACTTTATCTGGGTATTTACCAATAGCTAGAAACCGTACAGTATTTCCTTTTTATTTTGTCTAAACTCCCCATCTGTTTATATTTAAAACCAGAGATGGAAGGAAAGATAAATATTCATAGGTCTGGAAAACCAATGGAATTGGTAGGGGCCTGGGATGAATTTCTAAAGTGGTGGTACACTGCTACTGAGAATTAGTGTTTGCCAAAACTTAGTCATCTTCTGGTGACTGTTTCAAGTATGTGATGTAGGTAGATGGATTCAGTTTAATTATTGAAATAAAATGGTGACATCACCAACATGTTGAATCTAATCATCATGAAGACAAATCTGCCTGTTGAATCTAATCATCATGAAGACAGATCTGCCTGTTTATCCTCGGAACTAGCCCTAGGAGACCTCAGTACCACAGAAGTTTATAATGTCTGTACTTCAGGAAAGATTTCAGCCTCTCCAGCTACCAGAATATAATTTTCTGTGAGCATGAAGATCAATAAATAATCAAGAAAATATACCCATTATGCCCACATCTAGAGTGGGAATGGAAGCATCAATACACTCCTTTTACCCATCTAGCAACAGCATTTGGCTCAGCAATAAGTGATATAGTGCAAGGAAACACTCCTGGTGAGAAAAGCACACCTCTCCTCTCCATCCCACCTCACTAGGATTGGGATGCTAAATCTGTACCACTCATATCAGCAACATGTCTGGTTCTGTTGTTCCACTTCACACCTCCCCTGCCCCAGCACATCTCAGACAGCTTGATATAACCCTAAAAGCCACCTTCTGCCTCCACTATCATAGCTCTTAAGCACGATGTGTGTCTTCGGGAATATCACTCAGGGTTTTCATTTTTGTCTCACTCCACTCTCACCACCTATTTGTATTACATGACCAAAGAACTCTTGGCCAAGATCAAGAAGCTTTTCCTCATCAAAGCTAGTAAAAGGTTAGGCTGTTGGGTTGCTTTTTTTTTCCTTTTTTAATCCTTTACATCTTCAGTCTACCTGTTGTTTAGACCATCATTTTCACCTTATGGGATCCTTTATCCTCTTCCCACCTTCCCTTCACATTCTCAGACTACCTGCTTGA
Source organism: Atrichornis clamosus (assembly GCA_013400975.1). Lineage (NCBI taxonomy): Eukaryota > Metazoa > Chordata > Aves > Passeriformes > Menuridae > Atrichornis > Atrichornis clamosus. The sequence continues at coordinate 19,871 of WBMZ01004575.1, read as the reverse complement.
CTCTTCAGTTTCACACCCCTTCCCGCGCTCTGACCTCTTTTCCATTATCATGTAGCCCTGACTAGAGCCATGTGTACTTTGGGAGGCCAGATCTGACATAGCCACAAGGAGCATGCACCCTGCTGAGGAGGAAGATCTCATAACCAAAGCCTATAGTTCCATCCTGTCAGTCACTGAATTCTATACACTGGTGTTGCCTTCCGCCCTCAGAGCTGCTTTGGTTGAATGGCAATTTTTTTTCCTATGTTTCTTTTACCAAGTAAAGCTGATAGATTAACTTACTTAATGAAGCACTCTGCAGCCTGATGACTGTGATTTATTCTTCTTCCCAAGTGGTTTAATTCTACATTGGTTATCCTTGATTTGTCAAAAAGGAACAGTAATTGGAACAGAAGCCACAGTGGCTGATTTAGATCAAATTACGCAAGAATTCCCCATAGTCTTCAGTGGGCCACAGTTTTTCTCTTTTCTGGCTGTATTCTTTTTTCAGTGCCTGACAAAATTGCTTATTTTTGTTGAAATTTTCAGCAAAAATAACTCAGCGGTTTGGAACAGGAATGTTGAGGTGAAGAGAAGGATGGAAGGCATGCCGTGAGCAAAATAATCTCATGCGCTTAACAGTGCTGAAAAACAAAGCAGTGAGCCACTGAACTAGGCTTTCAATGGCAACTGAGCTTTTAGGTAGAAAAGAGAAACCGATTCTGAGCAAGCAGATACTTCTGCTATGTTAGGAGGCTGTGCACGTCAGAAACTGCTCACTGCACCAGACTGGGTGCAGCACTCACTGGGCTGTGAAGTCTGGCCAAATCCTGTCAGAACACAGAGGGCCGTTGAGAAACCTCCATCCTTTGCAAGGAAGAGATCCTCACAGCGTTTCATCAAAGGGGGTGCTGGTTTGGAGATGGCCCCCATGGACATCACTGTGCCAAATCTAAAATAGCTCTTCCGTCATGCATTGGTGCTGAGGGGGCTTTCTGAGCACGAGCTTCTCCCTCAGACCTCAAGTGAGGTATCTCTGCTCATTAGAGCCTGGATACCTCAGCGTGCTTTCTGACGGGCTGAATCCAGTGTGAGATGAACTGGACTATCAGAAAACTACTCTAGTTTCAGGTTTTGTTGTTTCACAAAAGTAGATCCTTAATTATGTTCATGCTTAAATACTTGAAGATCAAGATAAGAGAAGTCCTGGATTTCATGGTTGTCTAACACAGGAAGTGTTAATGTGGGTCAACATGTAGCATCTGACAACCATTGAATGCTTTCAGTTCGAATAATGCGGTGAGGAATTCAAGGTGGCTTATCTATTGGATTCTATTTTGCCAGATTGTACTTGATCTTCAAATGAATGCTTCAGAGAAGGAAAGAAGGATGAAACGGAAGTTGCCTCAGCTTTTCAAACTGCACCTAGAAAAATCACAGAATCATAGAATGGCTTGGGTTGGAAGGGACCTTAAAGGTCCAACTCCCCCTGCCACCTTTCACTAGACCCGGTTGCTCAGAGCCCCATCCAATCTGATCTTGAACACTGCCAGGGATTGGACATCCATCCCTGAAGAAGCAGCTACATCCCTGAAGAGTCAGCCACACTGATAGGAGTCTCAGTGCTTTGTGATCTAATAAGGGCTTTGGTGCTGGCATGAGTGTGCAAAGCCCCATCTCATGTACTTGTAAGCCTCCAAAAAATCATTTCCTGGTCCTCTCCCAATCTGCAGACCTATAGCTCTCCTAAACCTTGGTTCTTGTATGTGGGAGTCTTAGTATCCCAGAATCTTACATCCTCAGTTCTGCCAAGCACCAAAGACAGTATTAATAGCTCCTCTAGTTGTCCGTGGCTCCAGATACTCCAACAACTCCATGTTCTAATTCTCTCACGGTATCCAAACATCAACTTCACCTTTTCTAAAGCAAGGACTTGGTAGTATTCATCATAAGAAAATTAATACTGCTGAAAAGTTCAAATACTACAGCAAATGGAAGTAATTGTGAGCACATGAAATTCAGGAAAAATGAAAATTACTACATTGGTGTATGGACACCTTGCAAAAACCAAGATGTCAGCCTATATTGTCTGCCCAGCACATGTTATCTTGGTAGTAATGTTACCAAAAAGGCATTTTTCTTCCATGTGACAGAGGATCCCTGTGAAATTGCATGGGTTTTGACCAACACTATTATAGATGATAGCCAAGTGATACACTTGAGCTTTGGCAAGGTTTGCATCCAAACTCAGACAATCTTAAGGTTAGAAAGGTTAGGTTTATCATCTTTAACCTCATCTTGAAATTAGAAAATGTTCAGAACTATAGAAGACCGAACTACAAATTGTGCTGTGATCAGACAACCTTTATTAATTTGAATGTGACACTGTCCTTCGATTTGTTAGAAAACGTTAGGCATTAGAAAACATCAAAACATCCATTTAAATACTGAGCATATGAAAGAGAACTAAAAAATTTTGCAAACAGAATAAACCTGACAGTTCTATTAAAATATAAATCTAAGTTTTACTTCTCCTGAGCTTAACTGAAGTCCTGACTTGTAGACAAATGTAGTGAATGTGTATTCCCTAGTACCCTGTATAACCCGTAAGTCAATTCAGTCTGGGCTTGAACACAAAATCTATTCTCAGATGATGTGTCTGTGATTCTTTTGCATCCTGAGGCATTTGGCAAGAATCCTGACAAACAAGTTTAAACTCAAAAGAGACTGAAAACACATGAGGCAGTGGGATTCTAAGCCTTGATCAACTGGAAAATGGGGAAGTATTTGTTTTTTAAGGAAGAGAAAAAAGAACAAAGAGAGCTCATTTAAGCAATCCCACCTCAACACAGATACCAAGAATAAAAAAACCCACAACACTGACAAACCAGGAGGCAGAAGGCAGAAAATAACACGTCACTAATGTTGTTAGTAGACCCAAAATAGCTCAGGAATTAATTTCCACTGAACAAAAAGTAAAATCTAGAGATGGTATAGACTGTAACCAGCTTTAGCAATCAGTGAGCTCTCTGCAGTCACCACCAATAGCTGTTTGGTGTTGTTAAAAATGGTCCCTTCAAAAGCAATGGGATATCTTTTATAGGAGAGGAATTGCAACAAAGGCCAGTCTTTTCCACTAACGGCAGATCTATTGGAGAATAAGTTTTCTAAATAAATATTTCTTATTTTACCTAATACTGCAAATTCTGAAGTTGTCACAAGCACACACTTTTTTTTAAAATCAACATGTCTAAAGAGAGGCCAGGCCACAGCAAAATAAGATGCTTTTCTTGTTGCATCAACACTTATCAGCTTTGACCATGGATAAGATAGGAGCTTCACTAGGATCTCTGTGTGCCCATTTAGCTCTTTCTTGATGTTGCTATCAGGTGTGGATTTAATTCATATTGTCACAACACTATGTGTAAAATGAACATCTTAACTCTGGCAAAGTTAATGCATCTTTTATTTAGAAGAGCTATATATATGCTTTTCAATGAAAGGTACTTTCTTGGTATGCTGAAACACTAGTAAAATCCGAAATACCTACTGCTAAGGGCTAAGGTAATCAAACAGAATTTGTAACAAAAACAAGCCAAGATGTCTTTTTGAAACATGCTATAATTCAAAGTTAAGTTCTTTATTAGCTGCAGAAATTGCTGTGTGATGCTCTTTGATTTGCATTACTTAAGAAGACTGATGCTCAGCAGTCTAGTTTAACTATAGAAATCTGAATATTAGAGATGAATTGGTAAAACTTAGAGGCAAAGAAAGAAGTAATGAAAGAAATTCTTACTACATCCAAATATATTAAAACTGAGTCTTCCCAATTCTTTCTCACAATACTTCTACTATTGGTGAAATCAGGAAGGTAGTCATTTATGAAAGGTGTTTCTTTATATTTCAGCTGATCTTATACAGGCACCTATTAAGAATCTTTTGTGTTGATTTCAAGATAAAAATACTGGTTTTTGAGTCTTAGTAAAGTGAGTTCCAAGAATGCTGTACAGTTAGGAAAGTGCAAACCAAATTTTAACTTGCTTTGCTTTTTATTGAGAGAATTGTTTAATTAAATCCCAGCTAAAAGATTCTACATGTTATAAGCAAGTTATAATGACTGCTGATGACGATTAAATTGAAGTCACGCTCTGTTGAGCTTTTCAGTGTTTGCAAATTATCAGTGTTCTCTTGTTACAAACCTTTCATCCCAGTAGCACTGCTGTTACAAAAGATGCTTAATTTATTGTAAGATAAATAGAGATGCTTACACCGTCTCAGAACACATTCTTAAGGTAGATGTGTCTTCAATTGTTCCTGATATGAGGAAGATAAGCAGATCACGTTCTCTGGAAAGTGCACTGCTGGGTGTTGACTAAATCTCCAAGTATCTTCAAGAAAATGTGAGCTCAACTGGCTGTAGCACAGGCAGCTTCATTGTCTGAAGGTGCAATAATAAGCATCCTGGATACAGAAAATAGACACATCATTGCATATTAACTTTTGTCTGTTAAGGTGCTTGAAGTTACAGACTAAAAGGCTTTTTCTTAAATTTTAGCCTTAGTCATTAATGGGCAAGGACTTGTTTGTAATACAGTAAGAAGAATATCCCAAGTTTAAAGTAAGGACTGTGCATAAGTCCTTCCCTTTATAGAGAAATAATATGTTCTATATATGTTAAGCCTTTGCCTCTTTTATTGTTGACGGTCAGTGAGATCTTCTGAGGCATCATTAGCAGAAAAGCTAACTAACTCTGCTCTTTAGCTAATTGAGATACCATGTCATCTTTCTTGACAAGAGCAAAGTTTTGTTGTTATTTCCTCTAAGCAAAAACCCCTGCTGTTTAACTCCTCATAGGTATAAGATAAATGATTGCCTTGAATAACTCTTCAAAGCCTCAGGCTTTATAAGGCAAAGATGCTGACCTTATGGCTGCTTCTGTCTCTTTTCAAAAATCAAATGGACACATTTAAGACGTATAGGTCACTATGCCTCAGGGTCTAACTCTATTTCATCCCCAATTATACAACACATGGGATTCTTGAGGGCCTGTAAACCAGAGTAGACATACATCAGATATTTCAGACATTCTACTTGCTTCAGTTACATGCAGAAAAATAATATTTTTGTCCTTTCTCAGCAACAGCAGGACTCTGCATAAGAACAAACTCCACCTGCTAAGGCCTGTTACCTCCCTCACCCAATTCTTATAGCCCACTCTCTATTGCTGCCCCTCCAAGGGGCGTGTCAACACGTGTGTACTTCCCTGCCTCTTCTCAGAAGGCTAAGAAGGGCATTTGTAGTCACTGGTGTTTAAGGATAATGACTCCAGATTAACAGTCAGGAGATTAATGTGGAATAAAGCTAGAACTCATTCAAATTTAATTATCTTTGTTTCTGAAGCTTTCTCAGACAACATACTTTCCTTGGAACAGCTTCTTCCTTCCCTCCTCTGAGTGTTTTCTAAACAGCATACCATAGCAGATGCCAGGCTTTCTGCTAAAGAGTGGAAACCTCATTGTAATGGATATCTTGCTGCCAGTCATCAAGATTCAAGGTGCGGTGGGTACAGTATGTCGGTTACTGAGTGGGAAAGGGAAAATTTTCTGCCCCAGACCATGGCGCAGCTTTATTTGCATCCCAGACCCACTTCTTTTGCTGGGGTTGTCCACCTGCCTTCCCCATGTGAAAGGAGGCATGTAGCCCAGACTCAAGCCCAGTGTCTGATGCAGCGATTCCAAGGCCCCCGTCTTTGGAGGAGTGCTGCTGCAGAAGAAGGGTTCAAATAGATGCAAATGTTGCAATTGGGAAAGTGTTTGGGGGAAGGAGGTCCCGGCACTACACCGTAAGGTTTCTGGCTGCCATGTCCCTGGGTGGGGTGAGAGGATCTCTGTCCTTTCTGTTGCTCCATCAGCTCATCTCTGAGGATCAGTTCAGACTGGGTGAGGCTGCAGAGGCTGGGAGATGAGGACCCAGGAGGGACTCTGTGTTTGCACAGGCACTTGTCCTCTGCCCTGCACTTAAGAACCCCCTAGATTGGCTGGAAGAGGCTGTGTTGGTGACACCTGCCAAAGCTTTGCATCAACAGTGGTAGCTATCAGTGAAGCCTCCCTGCTTCAAGGCTGTCAGCAGCATTCAGAGCCACTGCATGGTGCACAAGGATACAGCAGTTAAGGAAGAAGAGCACTACATTTCGCAGCTCATAGGTAACTCCTGTATTGCATCTCACTTCTGGGGCCCCACCACTGGCATTCAAGTCCCCAGAGCTTTTCTGATAAATGCATAATCTGCAGCAGCTAGCAAGCAATGCCCTTGCTGCTGCATTAAGATACCTGATTAAATCAGCACTGGCATAGTCTTCACATAGACTCTATTTGGGAGAGGTCTTACAAATAGAGCAGCACCGCAGTGACAGCTGCCCAAGAGGATTAGAGACGTAGCCCTCCAGCAACCACCATTCTAGACCATATGGTTGAAGAAAACAAATGAGTAAATGACAATTTTGGAATCCTTTACAGTCTCTGCCCAGGTTACAGGCTCCCAGGGAAGAGGTCACAGCACCAAACCTGACGGAGTTCAAGAAGCATGTGGACGAGGCTCTCAGACACAGGGTGTGATTTTTGGTGGGTTTTTTGTGCAGAGCCAGGAGTTGGACTTGATGATCCTTGTGAGTCCCTTCCAACTCAGGATAGTCTATGATTCTATGGCAAACACAGAGAATATTTTGGGTTTAAACATATTTCTCTACTATTGGTTCTTAAGGTCTTCAGGATTTCCTACACCTATCCTTGCCTTTCCATTTCTTGTATGCTTGGACTTTCACATTAAGGTTGTGTTCTGTCTTACCCTCCATTTTCTCTTCCACAATAATGCTAAGAATGGACTTTCAGGGTAGGTATAATTAGCCTGAATTCTGCCAACGAGACTACCNCAGGACAGGATAGTCTATGATTCTATGGCAAACACAGAGAATATTTTGGGTTTAAACATATTTCTCTACTATTGGTTCTTAAGGTCTTCAGGATTTCCTACACCTATCCTTGCCTTTCCATTTCTTGTATGCTTGGACTTTCACATTAAGGTTGTGTTCTGTCTTACCCTCCATTTTCTCTTCCACAATAATGCTAAGAATGGACTTTCAGGGTAGGTATAATTAGCCTGAATTCTGCCAACGAGACTACCAACTCGACCAGCCTGCTGAACTTACTGGGATTTCATTATACACACCAGATTTAATTCTTTACAGGCCTCCCACAGTTTCTTAATTACATCTTGTTCTCCATGTATCATTATTCCTTAACTGGCCTCAAATTACAGTCAGTTAAAAAAAAAACTTATTTAATCACATTCCTTTCTAACTTGTGGTTGTTTAACATCCATAGAAAACAAAAGATGCCTTATAATAGCCTTGTATATTTGAAGTTTTGAACTGAAAATTTTCTGCAAAGACAATAACACTCAATTCTGCTGTGTTCCTGGTCTTAATTTAATAGAGTAATGGCAATGCAAGCCTGGCAAGGACGTTCTGGGATCTAACAGTCCTTTTTCCTCTCTGAAGGATTGGGCTATTACACCTAGACCATGTATAATAATTTGTCCAGACTGATTTTAAAATCCTTCTATAAACACTCTCCTGTGTAGCATATTTAGGCACGGCACCACAGATATTTCCTAACACCACACCGTAAAATACCTGCAATGCAAATTCATTGAGTTCATCAGTCTATTTTGCAAGGATCTTTGAAGACAAACTACTATCTTTCTCTTTAACAGGTCTTGAATACTGGATTATTATTACATCTTATTTCTAGTCTTCTCTTTTATATACCAAACAAAGCAATTTCCTTCAATCTTTTATCAAAAGTCACGACTTTGGCTCTTGTTTTCTGGTCATGTTTTCTCTACCTCCTACCTTTTTCATTTCCCTCTTGTGGACTCCTCCAAGTTTGGCAACACTCAAGAAAGTGTAGTGTCCAAAACTGTTCCATGCCAGTGTCAGCATCCCAGGATCAAGCAGGGAAGGATAATTACCTTGCATATGTTACCTGCAACACTTCTGTCAGTGCCTCACAGCACAAGGTTTCCTTCCTTTTGTAACAATATCATATTATGGCAGTATCGTTTGTCATGGCTCCATTAGACAGCTTCATTAGAACAATCACACACCTTTATTCATTATTTCATAATTTGTATTTTAATTCCACTTTCCCAAGGTTAAGTGTTTGTATTCAAATAATGAATTTTCTCTTGTTGATTTTGGGCCTTTTGTGTTGTTTCTCAATATGGTTCTGAATTTCGATCCAATGTCTCACAGAGCTTGTAATACCTCCTAGCCTCATGTTGTTTGAACACTTGTGTGTTTCATGATTCATTTTGTTAATGAAAATCCTGAGTAGAAATACGATTTCTACAGAGCCCTGCATGTAATGCAGTCCTAGTTTAACCTCAAAGCATGTGTGTGTGCTCACTGTACCGTGACCCTGGGTAGGTATGAGTTTCTTTGGTTTCCTCTAGAGCATGTTAGATGGGACTGGGTCAAAAGCCTTAGCAAAAGCCTTAGCCTTAGCCAATATCTACTGCTTCTCCTTTATCCATGGGAAAAATTATCCTGTGAAAGAAGGAAAGCATTAGTTTGACATGATTAATCCTTTACAAATTACTCTGTTTTTATTAGCTTATTATTCTCTAGGTACTTTACATATTGATTCCTGTGTATCTTTTACGATAACACAGATAGACTTGCTATCTCCCTGAACCTTACCTTTCCTCTTTTGAAGAATGGGTTCTGTGGGTTTTCTTCTACTTCCTAGAAAACCCTCTAGTTTTATATTACCAATGGGTGTTACTGGTTCAGATATTGCAACAGTTTCTTAGATATTACAGGGTCAATTTTACCAGGCCACTCCAATATATGTAGCACATTAAATATTTTACATATATATATATAACCTCTTCTTTCCCTACTCTGTGCTCTTGTAAACAAACCTAAATTCTTTAGGCATTTGCTCACAATTTATGTCATGCCTGAAGCAAAGATGTCATGAAATATCTTGGCTTTCTCATCATAGTCTATTATTTGTAATCCTTGCCTATTAAGGAATGGGCCAGAATTTTACTTTGCCTTTTTCTGCTCTAGTAGTGTTCATACAATCATTTCACATTAATTTTTATCACCCTCAATAGTAGTAAGTCATTGTGTAGTTTAACTTTCTAGGGTCAACCATACACTTCCGGTTTAATTTTTTTTCTACCAAGCTTTAGCCAGATGTCTTTGTTCCTAATTTGTAAATAAATCACTTTTTAACATTCAAGACTTTAAAGAGCTTCTGCTGCAGCTATTCCTTCTTATACTGATTCCTTTCTCCTTTACAGCACAATAATATGTTGTTGTGTCTTAAATAGAGCTTCTTCCAATAATTGCTATCTCTACTGCACTTCTTTATCCTTAAATTATCACCCAAAAAGAATCCTCTCACGAATTTTATGAATGTCTGCTTTCCTGAAGCCCATTATCTCTATTTTACTTCTCTCATGCTGTCCTTTTCTTTAAATGGTCAATTATGACCAATAATTCCTCCCCCTTAGTCCCTGGAATCTATCATTTTTACAGAAGTTAGCCCAGTGAGTTAAGCAGACCCCTTGCCAGAAAGATGCTGTAATTTATGGTCAAAAGAATAGATGTGAAAATATAAAGCATAGCCTGCTAGAGCCTGGATACAATATTTCTACTACTTCATAAGAGTCAATATTACTTCAGAAGTGTGCAAAGGTGATCTGTTTAATTCTCAGATAATTAAATGAAAAAGTAATGTTAATTTATGTAACTACTTAGGGAAGTCTAAACCAGTCAGCACAGTTGCCTCAACAGAGTTTAGACTTTCTATGGTGTGTGTGGTCACCTCTCCCATTGTTCAAGCATACAAACTTCTGTATTCTGCGACTTCTTAGCATCTTCATAACAGTAGAGGGATACTCAGCCTTCTGGTGAACTGCATCCAGTACGACAGTGATGGAGGGGACTAAACAACAACTGAGTCATCCCTCCATTCTATGACCCAAAATGCTCTTCAAAGCTAGAATATCTGAGAAAAAAAAAAGGGAGAACATCCCACATAAGTTCCTTACCTGTTCAGGTTAGGAAAAATCTAAATATAGTGCTGTTAGTAGCTTCTTTATGTCAGACTGACAGATTTAAATGGCTTCCAGGAGGGCCCCACTTTCATATTTCAGCTGTCTTCTCATTATTGTTAGACCTGGGAGCTCTGCACTAGATGACAGAAATATTTGTACAGTTAAACGCCAGGAGAGAGCTGAAGAAATAAACACACATGTCAGGAAACTGTCTGAATGGGGAGTTCACTTCAGACAGAAATCTCCCTTCAAGCCATGAAATGGAAGGCTGCCTAGATCCATCCTTTTCTAACTTTCTCTTATCTGTCAGACCAGTGATTTGGCTTGTCTTTCCCTCGGCAGAATTTGAAGCAGGTTTAGATGCCTGCTCTCCATCCCCACATAAACACAACATGTGCAGAACTGTTAATGACAATTAGACTTTAAAAGCCTGCTGTGGGAAATCTCACACGGAAGCTTAGTGAATATTACAACCATCTCACTTGCCAATATGCCTCCCTCAGCAGGAATTTACGAAGAAAAAAAAACAACTCTGCTTGCATATTCACTGGCTCCTAGAAGCTGTCACTGTCAATGAATAAGGAGAAATTCTTTTATCTCCCCTGAGACCACTGTACTTCCCCAAGTCACAGAAATATGAGAATCTTGGTTTACTGGCTCACAACAACCACATTATAGCACCTTTCCCCCAAGAAGTTTATTGAAGTATTTTCAAAAATCCTCACTGATAGGTTGCTCCAAAATCCTCCTCTTCTGATAGTTAACCCCTCCTTTTTGTTGTTTGTTAACCTGAATTTCATCATGGGCAACATATAATAATTTTGTTCCATTGCATGTATGGTCCTTAATAATTTGTCACTGCACTACTATAGATATAGGTTTATATTTATCTCTCTTATTTATGAACAGCAACTATGCACCATTGCAGCCTTCATTCCAATAAAAAAGCCAGAATACTCTAAGTTTTCCTCATTAAACAGACTCTCCATTCCCATTTTCAATATCTGCTCCAATTTTAAAGGATTTTTTTTGAGCACAACTGACCAGCTCTACTGCAGGAAGATTGCTATGACCTTGGATTGTGGCCAATACACACTTGCCCCTATTAAAACTATCAACCCTACATTCACAACTGCCCATTTGTATCGCTGACATCTTATACTACAGCATTCTGATCATCCTCTGCAAAATTAACTGGGTTTTTTCCTTATTTTCTGTACAAACATCATTAATACAAATGTACATTAGGACTCCCAAATCCACTCCTTTATTACCCTACCAACCCTATTACCTTTCCTCTAGACCCATGCATCCCCTTCGGCATTGTTGCCTCCCCTTCTGTTGGATCCTCACTTACTGCAAAATAGTTGTATTAACCTGCTACTGGGCTGCATGAGAGAATACCAATTATGTTGTTGCAACTGTACAAAGAGTGACAGCTACTGTCTGTCCTTTAGCTACAGAATTGCTTCTCTTGCCAAAGAACAGTAGTGAGTTTCTCCACTGTGAATGATATACTACAAACCCACAGAATATTTTTTTCCATTTGTCTCCATCTTCCCTGTTAATCTTTTCTCCAACGTTGGTAGTAAATCTTAGCATCCTGCCAAGGTCATACTAATTGTTGGTAATGTTCAGCTTCATTATTTCTCTGTTGGTTAAACAGGTCCTATATGTGCTGTTCTCCAACCACACAGTACTGGCTAATTTGCTGACTGCACAGATAAACATCACCAGGGGAACTGCAGTTTCATTTGCCAAATTTTATAATCCCAGTTAAACTGAGTAATAAATAATCTAAGTTTATTTTTCACCCAAACCCAGAATGTGATAATTTGTTCCCCTTCACTTATTCCCATTCTCCTGTTTCATGGCCACATTCTGTTATTTCTATGCCACTAAATATTGAGCCAAAATACTAATTTTCCTTTTCACTAGACCTATATTACCTTTAATATCCTTAATATCTTTTAACTTTCTCCTTACCTTAATTAAAAAAAAAAAAACCAACCAAACCCCATATCATTTTCTTTGCTCTTTGTTACTTATATAGCTAAAGGGGATTTACCATTGTTACTGCAGTAGTTGGTTTCTTTTGTAAGATCCTAGTCACCTTAAATTTGGGAAGTCTGACCTTTTTCCTCATACGTTCTGAAAAAACAGGGCTTTTTTAAAAGATGCAAATCAGAACTTGAAGATCAAGAAGGATTCAAAAGGTAAGATCATTCAGGCACCGGTTTTTGGTTAACACAAGTCACCATTTCAGTGACTAATTGAAAAAGTGGATCTGTTCCTTTTTCTATCTCGCCTTCCTCCTAGCCTCATAATGTAGAAATCATGGGAAGAGTGATGCTAATGGTACTAAATGTACACCCGGCAGGGGCAGATGAAGCCCTGCACTGTCTGAGAGGAGCTGGAAGGGAGTAGCTGCACGACCCTGTACCCGTGACTCCATCTTATAATGTGTGAGCAAGGCTGCATTAGGCAATGATAATAAGGGGGCTGTGATTCCCATGGTCACCACTGCTCTTTCGTAAAAACACACCAGCTACCCGTGCTATTCTCCACAAGGATAAAAAAAGGATGTTGTACCTAAATCAAGAGACTGCTATCCACATGGAGATTCCTCCTACAGAAGGACTGTGTTAGGAACTTTTCCACATGAATATGGTTCTCCTTTGACCTTTCAGGTAAGCAGAGAAAAAGATGTATCCTTTTGTTGATGCATATATATCTCCTTAGGCTGCAGTCTCAGTTCAGGCTTGTACCTAAAGCAACAGTTAATACAGTTTCTGCTTCCATGACTAAGGTTGGGGCATGGATCCCACAGCGACGGATGAAAAGGCCACTGCCTGGTGCTCTCCACAGGCAATGCGCAGAAAGTTCCCACCAGCAGAAGTCCATCTAGAAATTTTATATTTCTAGTAAAATAGATGAGCAGTATACATGAGAAAGATAAAATTCTGCTGAGTACTGTATGCTCCAATATCATCCTAATAAATTGGTTTCAGATCCAGGCATCTGAAAATCATATGGTCATCAGAAACACTTGCAGGAACACAGGCATAACATACAGCAGAAAATGAGACTTTCTGTGCTTCTACAAATGTTGCAATCCCAACGGCTCTCAGAGAAATTAGTGGTAATCAACTGAGATACACAAGTAGATTTGACTCTGCTTTCACCGTAGATGCTTTTCTGATACAGGCTTCCAGTTAAATGCATGCCCTGTCAGCCTTTTCACTGCTGGTGGCAATTCAGGTATCTCAGGGCCGTTCTAGGACAGAGATGAACATAACAAAGGGAGTTACAGCAGGTTATCTGGACAAGCCAATAGCTATCAAATGCACGGCAGACAAGGGATCCAAAATATCATCCTACACTACCAAAGACAGGAGGAATGGGCAGCAGAGGGAAAGAGAAGAGTGTTGTTCAGATATGGAGCCCATTTCACACCTTGCACCATGATCCACACACCCACAATATGCCAAGGATAGCTGTACCTGTGCTGGCTTTGCTTCCTTAGCAAGGCTACAGAGGCATGAATAACAATGTAAACACTTCTCCACATGGTCTGAAGCTGCAGCAAAGGGCTTTCAAGTTGGACACGAGAAATAATTTGATCATGGGCATCACAGGAACAACGGCAGAGATGGTTGCCTTCTTGGTGGTGCTTTTTAAAACCTGGTCAAGCAAACACATCAGGAAGAGCCCTGACCACTTGTAGCTAGAAAGCAGGTGAGAAATTTGTTTGTCCTTCATCTTGGCCCTGTATTGCTGATTCTGAAGGCTGGTGACTACCCACAGTGACAGGCAATGGACAGTACAGTACAGTGTTAGAGACTCTCTTGCCATTTCACTATTATTATTATCAAAGTGATACTATCTGGAGCACTACTTTCTGTATTGGCGCTTTCTGTGTCAGGGCAGAGATAAGCTACCTGCCTCATTAAAGTCAGTGAGATCTTTTTGCAAGTGGTACAGCACTTCACTAGTCCTTGATGGCTTTATCTTAGTCTAGTTTTCCTTGCATTCCCTTGTTTCCCCTTGTTTCTCTTCTCCCCTTCTCCCTTCTTGTACTGTTGTAGTTTGTTCTTATCCTGCAAAAGTTATAAAGCTACTTTGCTTGAAGGTGCTTGTGTTTCGTTCACCACAAAGGAATATTCCACTCTGTCCTGATTCACAAACCACTGAAAACAGAACCCAACCTTGTGAGTACATTCTGAAGATTGCAAGCCTCTGCAATCAAACCCTGAAGAAACAGGACTGAGATCATTCAGTGCATCACAGCAACATGCCTATGACTTCTGGTGGAACCTAAGCCTGAGTCTTTCATCTGTTCTAAACTCAAGGTAGTGACTAGGGCTGCTTTTTAAACCCCACTGATATTGACTCATTCAAAGAATATCAGAAGAAATAAGCAAATAAGATGTCCAGCTTGCAACAGCTTCCTTAGACAAAGGGAATCCTCTTGTCCAACACCTGTTTTGTTTCTCCTTTTTATAGATACTTGTCAGCCACAGCTATTCTAACCAAACCCACCTTTCACCTCTGTTCCTCATGCTTCAGGAGGATTACATTTGTCTTCTATTAACCGAACTTTTCTTTCCACAGGCTTACAAACCTTGTTGGAAGTAACTCCTTTGAGAATCCAACACTAGGCCTATGATTATAGACATTTTAATAGCAGTGAAGTGTCTCCATTTTCATCATAGACAGCAAAGACCTCTAAGAACATTTACAGGCATCTTTGTATGATTTCATTATTAGTTGTATTTCTCAGGATGTGCAAATCAAAAACCACTGGCAATAAGGGGAAAAGGAACATAAATGTTTGATTATAACAAAATCCATTCTCTAAAAACAAGGTGAAGTGCAAAAACTGCTGTTCAGGCTTATCATTTACTAGCAAGCAGTCATCAGAACAGAAGAGAAACAGACTTGACAACACTGCTTCTGCTGCCAGAAGACCAAAGATGAAAACAGAAAATGAGAACTATATTAGAGAAATATTTATTTTGTGGTTGAGTAGCAAAGTATCTTCTCAGTTTAACAGAAATCTCTGAGACCTTAAGTAGTAACTTTACATAATAATAGAGATCCACTATTCTCAGCAGCCAGAGAAATTTGTTGCTACTGAAAAGCAATACGATAATAACATCTCATACAGATCAGTTAGTTCTTACGTTGCCTTACTGAACACAGGACTGATATTTGGTTCAAAGTCTGCAAGTCTTTTGCAATTAAAATGCAAAACCTGATCCTGAAGATTTTATTTCATTATATTACAAGAAGCAGCCCCCATAGTTTATTAGACCTAAACAGCTTTAAATAATTTAGTTGTAGAATATATTTTTACACAGTGGTGCAGATAAAAAAAGAAATTATGAAGTGCAGCTAAAGGGAGATGAAGAGGGAACTAGGAAGTCCTTCCTTATAGGCTATTATAGGCCTGTGGTGGTGATCAAGAAGAAAAAGGTTTGCTGCAGAGCACAAGGGATGTAGCATCGACAGAGTGCCGCCTGAAGAGATGGCCAGAGAAAAAGCAGAAGCCAGTATGAAAGACTTATTTATGTTCAATAAAAGCATGATTCCTGATTCGCAGCAGGCATAAATTGCCCCACCTCCACTGATCTGCTGTCCTAGTTGACACTAGCTGAGAAATTGCCATGCCTTGTTTTTCCACAGATAAATACTAAAGAAAGCAGTGCACAGCCTTGTTCTCCATTATGTATCACATTAGCAGGGTCCGTTCCAGAAGCTCTTGCTTCTCTCAGTTAATTTCAGCTGGATCTCTATATTCAGAAATAAAAAGAGATTAATGCCAGCTGCTACAATGGCTTCCCAGAATTTAAAAAGTACTTTACTATGGTGCTGAAGTCATGTACTCATCATCCCATCTCCACAGAGCAAAACATGGATGGGGCTGTTGCTTGCACATACGTGGAGCCACTGTGCATGAAAATAAATGAGCGCTATTATACTGTAATAAGAATGAACACAGACGCTGAAAGAGCCATTGAACATGTCACAGCTAGAGCTATGGAGATTCCAGATGGTTGCTCACACTCGTTCCACAAGACACACAACATTGCATCCTGATGTAGCTCCCACGGAGTATAGTGGGAAGGGCGGCTGTGTGCTAGTCCTCAGAGT
Organism: Atrichornis clamosus; assembly: GCA_013400975.1. Classification (NCBI taxonomy): domain Eukaryota; kingdom Metazoa; phylum Chordata; class Aves; order Passeriformes; family Menuridae; genus Atrichornis; species Atrichornis clamosus. The sequence continues at coordinate 3,608 of WBMZ01004575.1, read as the reverse complement.
GTTGACTCCGTTATATGCAATGCTCTTTCCCACCTTGTTAGTTAGGTTAATTTACCATGCATGTTGGGAATTAAGCAGCAAAATACATAGGAAAGCACAGCATGACTAACAGTTTATGTATGGATTCTGATTATTTAGTCCTGACTGAAAAATATAACAGATATTTTATTTAACTCTTTAGAAAATTGGCACTAGTCTTGTTGTGGGCAGAGTATCAGACACTGCAGGATGTGAAGAGGATTGGGGAGAAGGAGAGGACAGCGGTAAAAGAGAGGGGTTTACGATTTTCTATTGTGTAAAGTATAAATAACCCATTGATCTGTTAAGCAAAAACTTCCATGATTTACATGAAGAAGCTGATCTCTAAGTAGGAGTAAGGCTTTGGTTAGATATTCTACATCACAGAAAGGAAAAGGACAGCCTTCGGCTAGATCAGCTTGCTGCAGGGCTGCACATTTGCCAATTCTGCAGAAGGCGGGTTACAGGAGTATAGCTGGAGTGGGAAGAAAGGGTGAGGGCCCACTGCTTCCAGTAGCATTTAGACATTTTCTGGATGAAAGCACACATGAAATCATGATTTCAGTAGGTGAAGCCTCCTGCTTTGTACTGCTACAGACAAGAGATGTGAATTTATTACTGCTTAAAACTTATATTAAAGCTCAACCATCTCACTCAGCCTAACTTTTTTCCTCCTCCTTCATCCATGATTCCCATTCAGGCTGTGGGAGCTTGTATGCATAAAGGGTAAAAGAGTAAAAGGGAAAAACACTCTCTTAAAAAAAGCCTGAAAATTGTTTGAACCCTATCCCACTCATTAGGAACAAAAGAAGGCCTTGTATGCTTGAAACTAAACATACCACATTGCAACAAATGTGAAGAACAGTGAACATGGAAAGAAGTCCTCCAGAAAAAGGTGTCTAACAGGGTGTTAAGCACAGCAGTGTGCAGATAATCAAACAGTGCAATGATGCAAAAGGGAAGAGATGTCAACCCACCTATCCAGAACTCCATTAGAAGGGAAGAACCTGCTCTTGCAGATGCCAGGGAGCACCTTCTCTCCTTATCTGTAGGCCTTGATCCTGCTTTTCTATTCCCACCATTTTGATTCAAGAAGAGTAGAAAGTGTAAGAAAACAGAAGCCACACACATTCGTATTAAAGACTTAGTTCTGATCTTCATTATGGGGATGCAGTTACTTGCACTGCTGCTGCTGGTCGCTAAGGGTAGGAAACCATTCCAGATAAAACACGTTCTTTGAAACATTTACAAGAGACAATAGGTGTTTTTAAAATGTTCTGCATTTACCTTTTCAGGCACGGCAAAACAGCACAAAAGACTTACCTATTAAAGAATAAATGATGCCTAAAATGATTTCTTAAATTATAACTGAAGAGGATATTTTATAGATTACTCTAATTTTTAAGTGACTGGTTATATTCACTTCCAGAGCAAACACAAGGTGCTTCTGGTCAGATAGGTTGTTTGGAATTTCTGCTTTGTCATCAGTTCAATTTAAAAAAAAAAATAAAATCAATAAAGTATCAACTAAAATTCATATCCTGTGACAAGATGATGGACGTGTCCTATTTATTCACATGTATATCGCTACAAAGAACTGTAAACTGAAGCCAATGCTGGGAGAGATGTCATCCATATTTAATCTCACATACTGAATATGTATTTTGATAGCAATAAAATTACTCGATGCATAACACTAAAGATCAATAAGTCTGCACAGTGTCCAGTTATTGAATTAATAGTTTATGGCCTGTCTGACTAACAATTACTGGCAAAAAGGAATGGCATAGTTGGGAGTAAGTATTTCATGGGATAATGAGGTCTCCTGTGTCCATATTTTTACACAATACTGTTTGGCTGGATTGCAGGCTTTCTGCTGGCTGTTTCTACACAAAGGTGTTTTAGTATGCAGTATCAATTTCTGAAAGCTATAACAATATCGACAGCATCTACCATTTATTTGTGAATAGAAAAGATTTATCCTTGATTATTTTACAGTGCCCCTTCATCTGGAGCTCTTCTCCTAGCTTTAGATGGAAGTATCATACGGGTTGACACAGTGCCCTGGCACTCAGCTCCCCCTCCCAAGACTGGATGCTAGACACAAACGCTCGATCCACACGGGATCTAGACGCTGCTCCTCCCCAGGTGGAATTCGACCCTCACGTCCAGCCGCCACCGCCGATCGCTGCGGGCCTTCCCCACCCACTGCCGTCAGCTCCTCCAGGGCTGTGAAGTTTTTTGATGGATTTTTAAAATTATTACTATTTTTAGTATGTTTTGGCCTGTTGGAACGGGCTCGCCGTCGGCACAGCGGTGAGCGCAGCCAGGTCAACATCACAGCCCGAGGGCGGGCCGAGGGAAGCAGACCACCCCGCCTTCTCCCCGGGGAGCTGCCTCCTCTCGCCGGCGGAGGGGCGGTCGCCGCTGCCTGAGCCCTCCCCGCCGGGCGGTAGCCGAGGGCTGCGCCCCTCCCTCCCGCCGGGGCTGGCCAGGGACCGGAGCGCCGGGCGCGGGCGCTACCAGCGGATGAGAGTGGCCAGGCTGCGGCTGCGGATGAGCCGGGCGAAGGAGCTGGTGGCGTACTGCCTGCTCCTGGGGCTGTCAGTGCCCCTCCTGCTGCTGCTGCCGCTCCTCTGAGATGCGCCGGGCGGCGGCTCGCCCCCGCCGCGGGGGAACGGGCGGGAGGAGCCGGCGGCAGCCCCGCTCCGCCGCTCGGCGTGCGGCCGACGGCAGCAGCAGCCCGAGGCACTGACGCCCCGGCGGGGGAGGATGAGGCACTGGGGCGAGCTTTGCAGCGGTGCCATCCAGCCTGCGCGGGCCGGCGGGCTGCCTCTTCCTGCGGGGGTGCCCGGCCGCGGCCCCGGCCGCGCTCTGCCCCTCTACAGGGTGTGATGCCGCCGCGCTCGCCGCTCCTCCGCCCCGGCTGACGGGGACGCCGAGCAGAGCCGCGGCGTCGCAGCTTCCCCTTTCGCCTTCCCAAGTTTGGCTTCAGTGGCTCGGCGTCGGCGGAGCCTCCGCCCTGAGGCGGCCCCGATGGGCCCGCGGCCGCGGGCACTGTCGCCGCAGCCGCCCTCCTTGACGCAGCCCCAGCGCCCGCCGGGCGGCTCTTGTAGCCGGGGGCAGCTGTAGCTGGGGACGGCCGCGGCGCTCGCGTTGCTGCAAAGCCGCCGCTCTGCGGGGCGGAGTGTGTCCCCGCCGGCTTGCCGTGCGGGGAGGCGGGCCGGGGGCCGGCTGAGATGGGAGAGAGCATGTCCAAGAGGCTGAAGCTGCAGCTGGGCGGTGAAGCGGAGATGGAGGAGCGGGCTTTCGCCAACCCCTACCCCGACTACCAGCCCCAGGGAGCCGTGGCAGCTCCCAGCGCGGCGGACGCCCACCGGGACAGGGCGCTGCTGCCGCCGGCGGAGGAGGAGTCCCTCCCCTTCGGCGCCGATGGGAAGGTGAGTCCCGGGCAGGCGCCGCGTCCCAGTCCTCCGGGCCCGGCCTCACCCGCGGGACGCTCCCTCCCGGCGGCAGCGGCGGCCCCGCTGAGAGAGCGGCCGTGGGCGCCGCCCCGGGGCAGCCTCCGGCGGGGCGCGGGCGCGGTGGGG